>NDXB01019727.1:89452-110191 GCA_002631895.1 Agapornis roseicollis | reverse complement strand
TTGTTTTTTTTTTTGGTTTTTTTTTTTTTTTTTTTTTTTTTCAGCCTCTTTAAAAAAATTAAAAAGAGGGGGGTTTTTTCTCTTTCATAGCAATGCTCTTTCAGCATGAGATGGTGATTGTTGCCTGACCACTTGGTCGTGGGATTTCTTGATGGGCTGGAAAACAAGTAGTACTCAGTACTCTTGCAGGTATTCCTTATAACATTTCTGGGGTAGACTGATTGTAGGTGCCACTGTGAACTAGAAAGTGGAAATTAATTTCTAGACTTCTTATTTTTGCTAAATACCTTTTGAAACGTATGAGCTTATTTATCTGTGAATATAGATAAGAGTTGATGAAAGAACTGCGGCTAAAGTTTCAAACTGATTATATGTGTGGCTTTGTTTGGAACTTTCAATGCGCAGTGAATATCTTCTCATTTGGCTAGGACAGACATTAAGTCACAACAGTAGTGGATGCAATTATTATGGAGCTAATTTCAACTTTTTTTTATGAAAACCAACTAAGTTTTCTTTCACTTCAGAAAAAAAAAAGATTCTAAAACCTGTGTTGCAGTAAAGCAGGCCTGTTGTCTTCTGGAGAGATCTTGAGTTCATTCCTGTCCTTCAGGAGCACAGTGTTTTCTGCAGTTCCCACTAGAGGCTGCTCAAATGCTGGTACTAGGAACGAGTTGCGGTCTAGAATTCACTTTTCTTCATCCTCTTTATTTTCATGTTCTTTGTTGTTGTCATTTAATATTATTTCAATAGCAAGCACAGCAAAGCAGGTAGTGGGGTTTTTAAGTGGAAAAATCAGTGATTGATAGGTACATTAGTATATTATCTTGAGCCCTGCTGTGTTTGTGGATTTTGCAAATTAATAAGTGAGCAATCATTCTGAAAATTAATTTAGCATAATATAGACATTTGGATTTTCATGCACTCAGAAAAGTATTTTTTTTAAGCAAAAAGGGACCACCAGTCATAGTTTTAGTCATATTGCCCTTTGAGTACATCTGGATTTTGTGAAAGTTGAGTATATGGTAAACAATTCATGTTCCACATCACTGTCTGTAGAACTAAAGACAACTCTTTTTTTTCCCTCAAACTTATTTCCACATTAAATTGCAACTCCTGTGTTTTTGACTGCTGTGAAGCACTACCTTACTTGTTAGGGATTAAAAAAACTTCTTGCTGAGTAGTTGGAGCTGAACATATAAATATGTATATTAGGAAATTTGATCGTGATGTTATAACTTTTGCTTTTCTAGGGGGACCACTGGGATAGCAACTTCTTATTGTGTAATGGCTAAGAAAATTGAATTTTTTTATACTCCAAGATAGACTTCAAGTCGAATAGCCAGTCCAGCATTGAAGATTTAACTGATGCCTTCAGCTTGCTCTTTCTTTCTTTTGACAGTCCAGAACACCTTAACTGTAACTTTTTCCACCTTGAACTTAATTGATATTGTCTTGCTTTATGAAGATTGCAAAGATGAAACAGCCATTTGAGAAAACTCAGAGTTACTTTAGATTCTCTGCTATTTCATTCCATCATCTATGTAGTTCTTTGCACCAACAATCAAGTACACTCATAACAGATTGGTGTACCAATCTCTGAACTGCAAACTCCTTTCTGTTCTTTGGTTGACATTTTTTTTTTCTAAAATGTGATTTATCCTTTCCTCTACAATTTATCTTCCCTCTGGTATAGGAAAAGTCCTGGCAAAAGGGTGAATAATAGTTCTGTACTCAGATAGCTCCTTCCCAGAGTGACTAGCTGATTAGAGTTTGGGTAAATAGTTTTTCCACTTCAAGATCCTGAGGAGGGACATAAAGTTCAACATTAATTACCTGCAGGGAGAGTGATCTTTGATACAAGATTGGCATGGGATAATTCGGGTCAGAAGGGACCTCAGGTTTTCTTTGTCCAAATTTCTACTCAAAACAGGCTGAGCTATGAGAAAGATCTGATGTCTCAGGGCTTTTCACAGGCATGATCTCTTTTAAATTGAGATGCCGAACAATTAACAGTTGAAGAGGGCATTAAGAGGTTTTGCATGTTTTGAAGTGCATAAGTATGTAAAATAACTAAATCCAGAAATCTGCCTATGAGTAAAGGGTTTGTCTTCAGAGTAAACTTTCAAAGTCTGTATTCTTTTATATTATTACGGGTTCATGTAAAAGTTAAATTTCTCTCAGTATGTTTGACTTTTGCTTCATTTGAATAATTTAAGATTAGTACTGATTTGGTCAGCACAGCTTTATTCCTCAGAGTGGTACCAGGCACGGGGGGCTAAAAGGCAGTGTGCCCAAGAAGCAAAATTAAATTGGGTTCTGGGTGCTTCTTTACTTGAAGTATTTACCACAAGCTTGTGAAACCAAGATACTGGGTCAAATACAGTAATCTTACTACATCACTTACTGCTGTCTTACTACAAAGGGAATCTCAGATCTCCCTTAACATGGCTCTGCTGTCACTCTTTTACTATGCATTATGGACTGAGATTTGTTTATGTTTCTGAGCCATTTATATATATGTAATTATTACCATGTTAATTATGTTCCTTTATGAATTCCTGTTTCTGTTCAGGTGAGTTCTCCATCTGTTGATACAATTTAATATTCATATACATATTTCTTATAGCCCAGCTAGAAGCAAACTTTGAGGAAATGGAGAATCATCTAGTGTGTCTTGAGGACCTATGTGAACAGTGTGAGTTGGAAAGATACAAATGTATGCAGACATTACAGCTGGAAAACTACAAGAAAACAAAAAGGTAAATAAAACAATTGCTATAACTATAAATTATAAAATATAAGCCTTTTGCAGTTATTTTTCCGCATGTATAATATAATCCCTTTTATTTTAATCACTTAAAGAAACAGTAATCTTTGAGGGGAAGTTGCAAGTTTGTTCTTTCTATGTCAGTCTAACTCTTGGTGATGAGCGAAGAGTGTGTGTATTTGGAAAATTACCAGTACATTGTTGTTAAGATGAAGTCGTGCTTATTATTTACCACAAACAATTGGAATAAGGGCTGTTGTTAGTAAGCACTGATAAATTGTTGGTTTTTATAATCCCTCACTGTGTTTTTTGGATTTATTTTTTTTTAATTTACCTGTAAAGTTAGGAACTGTATTTTCATCTATCTTCTTTTAAGTTCTATCCTGTAAGTACCCTTCACTCTACATGAAAGGCATTAATCTCTTGCCATTCTCTTACTTGCAAAACCAGGGCATTAGTACTTGAAATCAAAGTTCAACTTGTAGCAGTATGTGTGAAAAATCAGAGCCTCCAACTCTTGAGCTTTGTGTTTACCTAAAAGATAATGTAGCAAGAGATAAATATTAAGAGTTTAAGTAAGTTAAACAGTTGACTTTCTTGGTTTTGTTACTTGGTTTTGATAGTCCCAAAAAGATCCTTAGTGAAGGAGGTAAGAAAATTATTTTTAAGTCCATTGTATAAATGAGGAGTTAAATTGAAACAATTTGTCAAAGACAGCTTCCAACGGCCTGTGTTACAGAGCTGTGGGTAGATGTGGATGCTGATAGACCTGGAGACAGTGCTGACCTGGGGATAACCAGGTTATTTGATCTGTCTTACTAGGTGTCCTCCTGTTAGCAAGGGGAAGCACACTGGCCTCTTTGCTTACTTTGATTGCTGAAGCAAGTTTGACATATGTGACATATAGTCAGAAGAACTGGTTTGATTTATGCTCCTAATTACATGTAGTGATCAAGGACTGGTCTGCACCAGACAGCGCTGGTTACATTTTGCATAGTTTGTCTATTTTCTTCTTTCTTGGCCTTCCTTTTGCTATCCTTGTAGCTCCTTTCTTCCTTTTTATTATTTATTTATTTTTTAAAAAATCTCAGTCTCCTCCTAAATAAACAATCCTCCTCTAATGGCCGTATCGGTCCTGGTTGGTTTTGGTACTTCTGATACCATTATCTTGGAAATCTTGGTCTTCTATGTTGTTACAGGTTCAGTTACCAAAGTGCTTCTGGTGTTGCAAGTTCTGCCTTTAGGAAGGTTCCCCTTGAATTCTTTGTGAAGTTTGGCTATTTCTTACTTAACACTCCTTTAATTATCTGTGAAAACTAACCATCCCTCATGGTGCTATCTGAAGCTTTTGTCAGCATATTACTATGTGATCTTTCACATCTAGCAAATTCATGTCATGTCCTTTAGTTTTTCATATCCTGTTTAGTTATCTTAACCTCAAGCCTGAGCCTTGGCAGTGGTCTTGTCGTTTTCCTGCAGCCTGGATTTTCGTTTTCTCAAGCTGGGGCAACATCATTTTCTCTCCCCAGCAAGAGTCAATAGTAGTCAGTTTGGCTGAACATTCACTTGTTAAGACCTAATTAATTAAGTATATAATAATAATTAGAAAATTCTAAATATATGCTATTTAACCAAATAACACACAAATTTAAAGTATGCATAAAGCAACACATTCATACCCCTGAAAATACCATAATCTTTCTGAAATTTTCTGAGGTTTGTTCTCTCTGCCATGCTCACTCCCTCTCCTCCTTCCCTACCTTCTGCTTTCTGCATCAAAATAAAGTGTTAAACTGTTGCCTAGTCAGCTTAGCAGCTTCTAATCAGTTGTATAAATAGAAGGCTAAGCAAACTACTTAACATAATTGTAAGCTGATTACATTTGGTCAGATCTAGACAAAACAGGAAAAATGGAGGTAATTTCTGGTTGATCGTTGTCACCAGTATGTATTTAGGTAAG
This sequence comes from Agapornis roseicollis, assembly GCA_002631895.1. Taxonomy (NCBI): domain Eukaryota; kingdom Metazoa; phylum Chordata; class Aves; order Psittaciformes; family Psittacidae; genus Agapornis; species Agapornis roseicollis. Next base: position 105,464 of record NDXB01019727.1, on the reverse strand, counting down.
AAATTAACTCCCAGCTCGTTATTAGAAGGATACTTGGCAGTGTAGATACTTGGAGAGCCAAGAGCCAGTTAACGTGTTATTTATTATTTGTGTTTGAAACTCATATCCTGTGTTCTCTTTAGTGTTTGGGGTTCTTACTGTGATACCAGCTACTGAGAGAATCAAGTGAGGGTTCAAGAATTTATGCTCTTTCTTTAAGACAAGAATTATTTTCAGGGAGTGAATGGTTTTCTGGAACAAACCAAACCAAAGTATTTTCTGTGTTTTAACTATATAAGGATGAAAATTGAGAGGAACACAAACTCTAGAAACTGTGGTTATTTAAAGAGTGTAACAAAAAGTGTCCACTAAAAAAAAAAAGTTTTTATTATCAAATCGCTGTATAGCTTAGGCTAGAAGCTCATTCATTTAAAGGCTTTTCAGAAGTCTTCCTGTATGAAAGATTTAGAAGAAAGTGCTTTGGGTCAGCTTTAAACCTTTGAAATGAAGCTTATAGTAACTATGGGAACTGATTTTCAGAAATAGGTCTCCTTGTTAAATAGAGGAGTTTTATTTCAGTTCAAACAGTCAGGTTTTCCCCTTTTGTCACTGTGTTGTGTTTGTCATTCATCAATCCAAGGTGTTTTCCACAATGTATTTTAAAGCCTGATGTTTAGGCAGATTGATCTTTTTTTTTTTTTTTTTCTTTTTTTTTGTTTTTTTTTTTTTTTTTGTGTGCTTATTTTTGGCCTTTTAATTTTTTTTTTTTTTTTTGTGTGCTTATTTTTGGCCTTTTAATTTTTTTTTTTTTTTTTGTGTGCTTATTTTTGGCCTTTTAATTTTTTTTTTTTTTTTTCTGTGTGCTTATATCTGGACTTTTAATATTCTCTTTTTTGTTTTAAATCAATTGATCAGGGTAGGAGTACTGATATATGAAGTCTAGATTCCACCCTTGCTTTCTTCAGTCTTGCAGCAATTGTTTGTATGTGTGCTATTAATATATTAAACCATGTTTTTCTGTTTCCTGTCCTTTTCTCAATCAAGCACAATTCTTCTTTCCCTCCCTTTGGATGTACTGTATCTGATTGATTGAAAAAAAAGCCCATCTCCTTGTATCCCTCCAGTCTTCTGTGGCAGTTCTTGCATTCACAAATGAATTTCCTTTAGGACCCACTGTCAGAAGCTCATTTTTGTTCCAGTTTTTATGTGCACCAAATTGCAGGCTTATGGCATAAGGTAAAACGTTTCTGTCTTGAAGCTGTATTTCCTATGAAGCCATACCATTTGTATCCATTCAGATGGATCATCATCCTTTGAAAAATAGGAACTCCTGGTTGGTTTATAAGTTAAATGTTGCTGCCCAACCACAGCATTTTGAAGGAATACATTTCAGATAGCAAAGAGTCTTTGTCACTGGAAATGGGTGAATACATTTTACTGTGTATCATTTGACTTTATAAACATACCTGGCTGAATTTTTCAGGGTTTTAGGATGTCATGTTTGAGAATCCTTTCTGTTTTTCAATACTTGGCTTCCTTGAGGACAGACATAGAAGGAAAATAAATGAAGAAATCTAAAATCTTTATGCTAGGGTATACTTTCACAGATGAATATTTAGTAATATTGTACACCTCAGTGGGACTATTTTTTTTTTCCTTTCTGTTGAGTTTTAAAGCAGTGTTTTCCTGAAGAGGAAATATATTCTTGAATGTTCATTCCCAATCTTTGTATTTTAAAGGTTTACTTGTTGTCAAATATCTGTAACTCCATGCTTTGGTAATCAGTGCTGTAGAAGAAGATTTTGACAGATTGTCATACTTCTTGTTAGAGGCATTGTCATGCCATGATGGTGCTTTTATGCTTCTGGAGGAGGAGAATGTTTGATTTCTCACTTTCTGTTTGTTTTTCACTCTCTCATTCTTAAGGGTGTAATTTATAGCAAGTGTGATGTGGAGATTAGAGATGTGTATATGAGAAGATGTCTTAATCAGTTGCCACTGTTAAGTTTATTTCTTCTGTATGGTCTTCTGTTGGTTTTGACTCTCTTTCTAATTTATTTGGGAATGTAAGGGGCAGTAAAGATTGTTGTAGTTAAATATAATGGCTTATGTTAGGCCTGATCAACATAAACACTCAAAAAATAAACATGAAAAACTTCTTTAGACAATTCAGACTGGTCTGGGTTTTTTAGAAGTTCCTTTTACTGGCCAATTAGTAGTTGCTTAGGTATTAACATAGAAAACATACATACAAAAATATTTTGTATTATAATCTTTTTATCTTTACCTCCTATAGTATCACTGTAAAAGCTGCTGTTTATTTGGTGATCTTGTTTAACCTAAGCTAATTATTTTTGTTACCAAGATCAAAGAGAAATGATGGAATGGGTAATACACTGCCATGCAAAATTGTGTTGCCCAAGAGAAGACTTCTGTGTCTGGGGATCTTGTTTAGATACCATAGTTTTCCCCAAGTGGTAAGCTAGAATAATACTTTGTACAGTACATCATCTTCAGTGATGACTCCATCCCGTCTGGCAATGATAATTTAAATTGTGCCTTCATACCCTTTTAAGCTGTACATGTAATTTGTCAAATTAACTTTTGATACGTAAAAAAATACCATTGTTGCAAATATTTCAAGCAAATGTATTTTGTCCCTACAACAGTAGAGGTACTGTGAATTATTTCTAAGACTAGCGACATGTTTTATAGTTCTCATAAACATTTTCATCAAAGTAAGGTTTTCATGCCATACTCTCCTTGATCAGTTTTTTGTCAGCTGCTCAACCTCCACGTACCTGGGTACACAAATAATATTTTTTGCAAGGGTGGAGGCAAGACTTCTGTTATCTTCAGGACAGCTTTCATGTTGGAAATGCAGTGGATAACTGGCTTTGAGTTTTCATTAGGCATTAATTGTAAGGATGTAAGTTCCTGTGCTCAAAGCAGAGTTCACATTTCAGAAATCTTTTCCAGCCTGAAGTTCATGAGTTTTCATACAGCACAATCTGTAGCAAGTGTCTTTGTGGTGGTAACTGGCCTGGATTAATTTGATAGCCATCAGTTACTGCATTTATTTGGTCAAACAAATGGAATGAGAACCTATTGATGATGGAAAAACTGGGCTTGCACAAGCTTTGGTAAAGTTCCCTTGATAATTGTGCTTCTTTTTGTGTAGTTCTAGGGCTACGAACTCCGTTCTCTACAAGAACAGTAGCAGTATAGTGTTTTGCATGCATCAAACCCAAAGGAGCATGCTCGTTCATATTAGTGAATTTTACTTTTGTCAGTTCTCTAAGTATTTGGAAATATTGAGCAAAACTGAATACATAGCAGACAAAAAGACTGCAGGGGCTTGACCAATTTTTTGTATTATTTGCAGAGAGTGAATGTACAGTATAATTTCTGTCACTTAGAAGTTGATTTAATTTTGTCCTCTTCTTGTGGTGGTCTTTGCTTGATGCACACAGATAGTGACATTGTTCTAAAGAGATTTGTTGTGTACTTTCTCCTTAGAGTTTTGTTTTCTTTTGAAATACAGAAGTTGGACTTTTGCTTTTGTGACCTGTGATGACTGTGTTGGGTCCTCTGCATCTTAAAGCACCTTATACTAATAGTTCCTAGAAAATATTAAACATTATGTCAATCCTACGTAACTTTTCTCTGCTTCTGTGTAGTGCTGGTTACTGGCAGAATATGCAAATCCTGTTGGTCTGTTAGTACCAGGTATTCTTTGTCCAGACTTCTACCAATTATAGAAGCAGGTGGTTAGAACTGTACTCTCCCTCACCTCAGAACTGCATTATTTTTTAAGCTGTTTCAGTCACTGTGGCTGGTGGCAGAACAGGACTTCAGTGTTTGTCATTACCACACTAAAATGCATTCTCTGCTTTTGAGCAAGGTGCTGTGCCTCCTGATAAATTCATTATGAATTGTTTTTCAGGATCTTTAATAATTTCTTTTCACTTGCATTCAAAGCCAGTTTGTTTAAAAATTAATTCAAAACAATGTGTTAAATGCATTTATCGACAATACCTCAGTGAGGGGGATTTTACATTCCTGTGCCAAAGAGATGTGTGCAGTATACCTGAAGTGGCAGAAGTTGCAGGTTGTGTTTGCCAAAATTGTATCATGTTGTGTGGAACCACATTCAGCATTTTAGGTAAGGAGTGTATATGGGGCTATAGGGTTTTTTACTTCTTTGATTTTGTGGACTTGTGGCATAATATATGTGTATTTAGCAAATAAAATTTGGCCAGTTTTTGAATATTGCAATTTTTTTTCTTTTAATGCTTTTGGGGAAGTTGATGGTCCAGTTAAAAAAGGTCTGGATTTTGTTTGTGTGGCTGCTTACCAAAACAGGTTTGCAGGAGCACTTTTTCTTTCTAGGGAAGTCTGGTAGAGTTGATGGTGGGTAGCCTTTAGTGGTGGAGTTGTTTGCACCTTCTCTTAAATGATTTTGTAGCTTCTCAAATTTCTTTGTAGATTGTAGGTTTTTTTGTAGCTTCTCTTAAAGTTCTCCTCTCAAATTTCAGCTTTAAGCTTGAATTCCTAAACTTGTATGATAAAAATAAACTGTGTATCTTTCAATGACATTCCATACCAAGATAAACGTTCAAAAAAATTTAAATTTAAAAACTGCCCCCTTTCTTTGGATGGCAACAGTATAAAAGTGTAAATGTAAAAACTGGGTCTTGTGTAAAATCTTGTATCCAAAGGCATAAACTATTAAAGGGAGCTCATAATATATTCCACATTTCAGATTCCTATTTGGAATGGTTCCAATGCTAAATGGCCTGTATGAGTCTCTTAGCAGAAGACAAAACATTTAGTTGCTTTTAATTATTTCACTTCTGTTTCAAACACAATCTTCCTAACTTTTACTCTTCTTTTGAATCATAGAATAGTTAGGGTTGGAAAGGACCTTAAGATCATCTAGTTCCAACCCCCCCTGCCATAAGCAGGGACACCTCACACTAAACCATGCCAGCCAAGGCTTCATCCAACTTGGCCTTGAACACCGCCAGGGATGGAGCACTCACAGCCTCCCTGGGCAACGCATTCCAGTGCCTCACCACCCTAACAGGAAAGAATTTCTTCCTTATATATCCAATCTAAAGCTCCCCTGTTTAAGTTTGAATCCATTACCCCTTGTCCTGTCACTACAGTCCCTAATGAAGAGTCCCTCCCCAGCATCCCTATAGGCCCCCTTCAGATACTGGAAGGCTGCAATGAGGTCTCCACACAGCCTTTTCTTCTCCAGGCTGAACAGCCCCAACTTTCCCAGCCTTTCTTTGTATGGGAGATGCTTCAGTCCCCTGATCATCCTCATGGTCCTCCTCTGGACTTGTTCCAACAGTTCTGTGTCCTTTTTATGTTGAGGACACCAGCACTGCACACAGTACTCCAAGTGAGGTCTCACAAGAGCAGAGTAGAGGGGCAGGATCACCTCCTTTGACCTGCTGGTCACACTGTTTTTGATGCAGCCCAGGATATGGTTGGCTTTCTGGGCTGCAACCGCACACTGTCGGCTCATGTTCATGTTCTCATCAACCACCACCCCCAAGTCCTTCTCCACAGGGCTGCTCTGAATCTCTTCTCTGCCCAACCTGTAGCTATGTCTGGGATTGCTCTGACCCAGGTTATTATTATTATTATCATTAGTAGTAGTAATTTAGTATTACCTTTTTTCAATTATTAAACTGTTCCTATATCAACCCATGGGTTTCACCTTTTTTCCAGTTCTTCTCCTCATTCCACCAGGTGAGGGGAGTAAGCAAATGACTGCATGGTACTTAGCTGCTGACAGGGGTTAAGCTGTAACAATGTGGCTCAGGTCTTTTTTGATGAGATGATTCAGAAAAGTTCTCAGTGACATCTCTTGCCTTAACAATGCTTTGATTTAATTTCTTTAGGTTATTTTGAACCATGACAGCTGTGCCTTTTTAGACATGGTGTATAGATGGGTTTATAGTCAGATTTACCTATGTCCATCATGCTTAAAAGGGACTAAGAATGTCATTATTGTGTGTCTTATGCCAGCATTAAAATATATCTGAATATTATCTCTGTCCTGACTTTAGTGTTATCTTGAAGAAGTAGGTAGGCAGGCTTTCACAGTTGGGGTTTTGCTGGCAATTGTTGACCTTTACTTGCTGTTGTCTTGTTGGTAATTTTCAACTGAATTTGAGAAGTATAGAATTTCATGGAGTAATTAGTCCCCTACTTATTTTACAGAAACAAGCAAATGGAAAGGAAGCGTAGAAAATTATTGCCTGTACATGTGGCCAAATGTTTTTCATGGGCGTAACTCCAGTGTAGATGAAGCCTGTGCAGCCTTTTGCCTCTCAGGAAAGAAGCTGGGTTTCATTAGTTGCACTGTACACAGAACAAGATTACTTTTAAAGTGCTTCCATGCCTTTATATTCTGATTATTTTAGCTCTTTTTTTCTTGCTCAGTGGTACTAAACTTAATCTTTCACTGAGAGAAGGTATGTAAATTAAACTATAATACAATTATTAATTATTAAACGCTTTCTTCTGAAAGCTTACTGTTAACTGTAAAAAAACCCTAAAACCTGGTTTTGTAACTAGCCAGATTTGTTGACACTAACCTAAATTTAGTTGCTAAAGTAAAAAAGCATGTAGACAAGATGTGAAATAGTAGGTTGGTCGTCAGTGGTAATAGTGGCAATAGTAGTAGGTGGTCAGACTCAGTATGGGAGTTGTTTTAATCTGGAATGGATATTTAGCAGCCCACGCTAGGCTTCAAGAGCCTTCATGTGTAGTGGCAAGTATGTGCTTTCTCTCTGATAATAATGGAAAGTATTATCTCATGCATTTGAGAAATGCATGATTTTTTGGATGAAAACTCTGTAAAATTCAGGGACATTTTTCTGTGGGAAGCTTTCAATTGCCTAACAAATGGGATAGTGGGGAAGGTTAGGTTTTCCTGCAGAAACATGTTAGGGTAATACACTTTTGAGCTGAAGCATTTGGCAGAACTCTTCTGCTGAGACGATTTATTGTACTGCAGTTTTATCTTCTGGTATGATGATGTTAGTATGCTGTCCATCAAAGGTGAGATCTGCTGCAGTAGCTTTTGTAGAAAACTAATGTGAAATACTATCTCAAAGAATGAACAGTGTAAAATAAAAACTAATACAAAAGCATAATATCAAAAATCAAAGCTGGTAATTTAGTATGGTAAAATCTAAAGTATTAATTGGCAGCAGCCCTGACTACTCATCCAGCCCTACTTCCAATGCAGGTTTTCCCTCCTGCTTGCCTTTTAACTTCATTTTCAAGATGATTGTTTTCCAACAATGTTTTCAGTTCAATCTTTTTTGCTGTGATTACTCAAGCTAACTGCTTTTTCTTTTACAGAGTGTCTGTGTTACAAATATATAGTTTTCTTCTTAGTGTAAGTTCCATGTATTTACTTCTGAAGATGACTTTTTGTCTCTAGATTATTAGAGAAGATATAGAAGGTATCCTCTTCCTGCACAGTTTATCAATAAATAAAAGTTATTTACTTATAGAGAAGAGAAATGTCATACTTTGTCATACAGTTTTTCTGTACATCTGTCTAGAACTTTGTAGTTACACATCTGGAAAATGTGCTGAGACTTATCTTAAGCCATCTGTTTTTCCAATGTCTTTACAAGCCATTGTCTCCTTTCTACTTTTAGTGTCTGGTTCTTACCAAAGCTCTTGATGAGTGAGATTTAGGATTAAAATTTCAAGTTTTTATTTGGATAATTCAGTTAAAAAACAAATTCTCCATGTTGCTGATGCAGAACATATTTTCAGTAGGCCTATTTTTTAACATGTATTCCTAAATGTATGTTTTATTAAGAGTGTTGTCAGAAGCTGCAAGATGTGAGTGATACATATTGTCTTTGGATCTGAATTGGTGTGGGGCTACTAAGAAATCCAGATCCTTAGATACCAAATTTGTATTTTTACTGTAAGCTAACATATATATTTTAAATTTTTCAGGAGTATGTGTTCTAAAAAAAACTTTTGTCAAATATTCATTTCCAGCTTTCTTAGCAAATGGCGATTATATGTATGTGTCCTGGGTTTAGCAATAGCAGTCAGTTTTTCTCCTTCTTAGTAGCTGGTGCAGCACTGTGTTTTGACTCAACCTGGGAACAAAACTGATAACACTGATGTTTTTAGTTATTGCTCGAATGTTTTATTCTGACCAAGGACTTTGTGAGCCTCATGCTCTGCCAGGGAGGAGGGGAGGCTGGGAGGAAGCAGGGCTAAGGACACCTGACCCAAACTGACCAAAGAGGTATTCCATACCATAGCACGTCATGCCCAGGATGTAATGGAGAGTTACCCAGAAGGGCTAGTACTCTGGGGGGAGTCAGTTGTAGGTATGTGGTCGGCACTCAGTTGGGTTGCGGTGTCGTGAGTTATCTGTTGGTGGTTGGTGAGATGCTGTATTCTTTCCCCTTGTTATTTCCTTTATCATTATTAGTATTGGTGGTAGCAGTAGTGATTTGTGTTATACCTTAGTTACTAAACTGTTCTAATCTCAACCTGTGGGAGTTGCATTCTTTTGATTCTCTTCCCCATCCCCCTGGAAGCAGGGGAGAGGAAGAAAGGGGGGGTTGAGTGAGTGAATGAGCTGCATGGCTGGGTTTAAACTACGACAATATGGATATAGTGACAGCATCTAAATGCATCAAGCCTAAAAATGTTAATGGATTTTGAAAGGGAAAACTCAGGGGGTTTAGACAAAAGCAATGAATATCATTGTCAGTTGGATACTGTATTACCATCTTGTTTACTAATATGTTTGAACACGACAGTAATTGTTTTGTTCTTCCCTTTTGGAGACAATTGTCATAAGACCTCCTGATTTTAGGCTCCAATAGGATATTTTTTTTCCTCTTACTTTCACAAGATGTTTCCTCAGTATAGATTTTGTTTCAATCTGTGGAAAACAAGCATTTCCTGTGATTGTTGTTTTCTTAGATAGTATGCCATTATTGAAAAATGAGTGCAACTTGTGAGAGTGTTTAAGAATTCTGTAATTATATTTAGGTAGGAAACATTTATTACGGTGTGTATCTGCAAATCATAGATGTTTTGGGGTAGATTTTCTTTTTCTCTGGTAGAGAAGAGATAAACTATCTTGGGAAAGGGATTCAGGAGAAGCAGGAAGGGAAATATATACTCACAGGAAGTTACAACTAACAGGCTTCCCTGCTATGAATCGCACTATAGCTTATTTCCTGGTAAAGCACCCATTCTTTCAAAAACCTGACTTTTGATGGCAAAAGTGGGATGTTCACTGAAAATGTGGAGGTAAATGTATTCTCTTGCTTCTTTTAGACTATTTTGTCCTGCTTAGAGAAGAAATTGTTTTAGATGCAAAACAGTTTTGTTAGTTCCTGATGCAAATAAATTCTGAATTGCGTCTTCTGCTAAGGAGGACGAGTTGTTATGGTATAGCATATATATTGTGAAACTGTGCGTATGGTAGGTGATTCAAGGATGACTGAAGCATGCTTAGTCTGTTGACAGTGAGTAGAGTAATTTGTCTGGACAACTGGTAGGTTAGGGTATTTTTTGCTTTCAAAATTCAGAATGTAACTGTGCAGTCTGTACAGTTTTCTTAGCTGGAACATAAGTATTGTGGATTATCTCTCACTTTCTGTAGTTTGAAATCCTCTCCTCTGAGGAGTGTTACTATATGCCTCTATTGCCTTCAAAGTGTGTTGTAGCTGAGTAATATTGTCACGTTTTTTCCCTCATGGTTGCCAAAAGGATTTTGGATACCATTGATGGTAATGAAGCACTAATTAATATTCACTGTGCTGTGAACTGGCAAAGCTCTGCTAAGTACTGGATGTTCTAGAACCTAAAGCGTTAGGAAGTCTTGGGTATTTTTGCAGCAGTGTATCTAGAAATTCTGTGACTAGATATAAATGGACAATATTTGTATAATTGCACATGTTTATTAGCCTGATTTCTAAACAGGTTGATTGTTTTTGCTTTAGATAAACACACTTAGTAATATTACCCTTATATATGATAATAATCAAATACTTTGGCTTTCATCTCTTAATGACTCTTAATCTGTGTAAAATATCTCCTGTAGATTTAGATGTAGCATTTCTAATTTTTTTTTTTAATTCTGCTTTTCTCCAACAGGAAGGAACTTGAGACCTTCAAAGGTAAATTCTATTTTTAATTTTATACTTGAGCATTTGCAAGAGTTAGTAATTCCTGTATTAAGTAAAACTAATAAGGAACTGTTCCATTTTTACATTTGATAATTTTATGTCAGTCCAGCAGGCTGTTTATTTTTCAGTTTACCTGCTCTTGTCATTGGTTTCTTTGGGAGAGTCATAACTGTAGGAAGAACACAGATGGTTCTGTTGCCTTAGCTTCTGCTGTCTTAGCTAGGTTTCAGAGATTCTGTATCCAGTTCAAGCCTTTTCCTTGGTGCTCAATTTTGGAAGTTAAGGGCTTTGTCTTCAACCAGTTGATGTCTTTTCTAGTATGAATGACATTTTGACATGTGTCACAGGCTGTTACTTGCTAGACTTAAGTTATTTCTAGGAGATTTTCACAGTATTGTTGTATCAGATAAATACAATTTTTGTAGCTCAACCTGATGGATATACATGTTGAAACATTCAGATGTCTGTCCTAAATAATATGCAGTGGCTAGAAACTTTGTCATGTACTATTTCTTTGTCTGTAGTGTGTAGAGCGAAAACGTCATTTTTAGTAGATCTTAAATTCAGGCTTACTCTGCCTACTGAAATAAATGTTTTATCAGCTTGACAACTGCCATTATCTTTTGCTTGTAATAAGGTGTGATTGGTTTGGTGACTAGTCTTTTATTTATGAGAATGAAGTCAAGTACATTGACTTAACGTCAGTTAATTCTCTTGAAAGAAGGAATGGCAATTTCTATCAACTACATTCCTTTGCCTTTTCAGTTCATTACTTTCTCATCTTTCCATAATGCTGAAAAAGGAAGATAATAAAACTAATGCTACCAGGCAAGCAACACAGATTATATAAAATGACACTTTATCTGTAGCTTACCATAACAACCCTTTTTTTGATCGATTTGATAGCTTTCAACACAGACTGGCTTAACAGAAAACTAACAACAGTGGGAGGTTCGTTCTGTTCCAGAGCAAGGCAACTTCTTTGGAGTACCTGGCACTTGCAAGAGCAGTGAATCTGTTTTTTTCACTTGTTTGTATTGAGTAGATGTTTTGAGTTTCTGGAAGCCAGGAGGGTGTTTTCCAGAACTATTTTTCTCTTTGCTTCTTGTTTTTACAATAGAGATTGTAAAACTATTTTACAAAGTCAGTTACTCTAATGGAAGAGGAAGGTGATAGCTATGTGTTGACCTTGAAATTAATATCAAACTAGGTAAGTAGTTCTGTAATAGATACAAAGGCGTACACATTTCCAATTCTAGTTACCAAAGGCTTGTCTTGATAGCCAAGAGGAGGTTTTTAGTTTACTACAGAGGGAAGATTGCAAACAGATGCCAAGGGGAAAAAAAAAAATACAGGTCTTTGCATGTATCTTCACTGAAAAGTTCGACTGCAGTCTGTGGCTAATGCAGCCAGTATGAATAGGAAGGAGTAGGATCTCGTGCTATAACAAAGACAGACCAGGTTAGAGGATACTCTAGGTCTGTTGGGCAGTTTTGAACCAACTGATAAAATTTACTCTCACAACACTCAGAAGAATTGGCAGAAGCTATGGAATGCTGGAAAAGCACAGACTGACAGGTATTTTTAAATGGACATTAAATAACAGCCTAATTTCTGTGGATTTTTTTACAATAAACTAATGGACAAGCTTATACCTCAATGAAGAGAGAGGAGTGATAGCTAACAAACTTTCAAGAATAGTCATATCAAGCAAGCCTAATTTTTTTTTTTCTGTAAGATAGCAAGAACATACTTTAAAATAGATACTGTGTTTTGACTTTGGCTTGCACTGTCTTGTGTGACATTTTCTGCAGAAATCGAGAATACTGAACAGCAATTGCATGGCTGTTTGGAAATACATACTTGGAGGAAATGTTTTCAAGTTTTCTTGCTTATTAAGTTGTTCTATCTCAGATCTGATGCTGTTTGTAATGTTCATTAGATTGGCTTCAGTCAGTCTTTTTCCAGCCTTTTGGACCTTCAGCCAATTTCTGAGTATCTGGCATATATTTCATCGGCTGATTAGAAACAAGGACAGTAAGAGCTTCCTGGTTGTGAAGGATTCATGATTACGTAGTGACAGATGTTTTTGTACTACACCAGTTTTGCCCAGTCTGACTGGTGGCTCCTTCCTGCGTTTTTCTGGTTTAAGCTACTTCCAAGGCTCTCTAGATTTGTACAAAAAACTATCTGTCACTTGGTTTACTTTAGTTTTGGTTGATGGAGCATGCTGAAATAACTCAGTAGATGGCCATATAAATACTGACATGGAAGAAGGAAAAGACAGCAGCAAACACAGGAGGCACATGTAAGTTAACAATGTGATACATCCATCTAAAACCCAAATACTTCTGGTAGTACATTACCTAAGACATTTTAAAGTTGAGGTGAGGAAGTATTGGTACCATTATGTAAAGCTTTTATGCTAAGATCTTGTCTTGCTTATTATTCTGGTTTGCAGTATTCAAGAAGGGTTGGTTCCAACTATAAACTGTTAAGTAGTTGGGTAGATGATTCATTGCATTTTTATATTGCAAGTATAGACTTAGGTCGTCAACTACTTGCTCCTTGCATAACTGTCCAGAGTGAAATGTGTTCATAAACATTCAATTTGTAAAATACCCAGGACAGGGACTAGGAAAGAACTTCTAAAATACCTTAATATACACTTGCATCTTTCAATGCATGTGCAGTTGAAATCATTGTACATTAAATGGTGGCTTAATGGAAAAGACCAGAAATGCCAGTTTTCATAATAATAAGTTGTTCTTTGTGAACTTGAATGCCATATGCTGAAAAGCATTGGCTTCCAGGTTAAGGATGGTAAATGTCTTGCATAAAAATGTGATTCATAAGTGTATAAGTTCATTCTGTCTTAACCTGTAGAAATTGAAGTACCACAAAAGCATTCCTTAAATATGTTTGCTAGAGGGAGTAAAAAGAGGGTTGTGTGCACTTTTTTCAGTGTTCAGATGTGATTCTCATGTTCACCAGTACAGAGTTTTCATGCCTTGCTCAGAATAGAAAGTCAGTTTTACTGGAATTAAGAGGCTGAATGGTATAGACTGTGAGGATCACAATAGCATATCACTTGAAACTTGAATTCAGTGATCCATCGTTTTCATTAAAAAAACATAAATTATATATATTGTATACTGTATTATATATAATTATCTTTATACATTATATATATAATTATACATTGGCTCTGATCATGAGAATGCAGGTGTGACTTGCAAAGCGGGTGGATGGCTTCACAGGTCTTCAGATTTCTTTTAAAATCTTACTATCCTGGATGTTTGTGTATGTATAAATATACATAGATACACTAGGTGTAGTCTGTATGAGACCACTATATTTATGAAATCTTAAAAGGTGTATAATGTTTTAAACATTTTAAGCACCCTTGGATTCCTAATATTTACCAAAGACTTACTTTAATATTGAAACAAAATCAACTTTCACATGACCAAGATGCAGAATGGTTTCCTGTTTCATTTAGATCTTTCCTTTTGTGTGCACTAAGGTACAAAGTAGTAATTTATTGACCTATAGGTATATTCTTTGAGGATACCAGAAGGGGCTCAAACAAAGCTCAGTGTATGTACCTGCTTGCACCATATAAAAATTGTTGAGAATCCACTAATGCTCTTGCTCATTGATGTTATTATCTTAAAGTAGCATGAAACAAGTGTATAATACTGTTTAAAGAAATAATGGACTATTTTTATATTTGTCAGTGGAAATACTGTTTTAGAATTTGTTCCTGTCTTTTTTATATTCTTATTACAGATCGTACTCTCATCATGAAAAGTAGATTTTTTTTTTTCTTCCTCTAAGACTATTTACAGAACCAGACCTTCTTCATTGTTGTTTATTGTACCCATAGTGTACAGGGGCAGGACAAATCTCTCCAGTCTCTTTTCTTTCAACTTCAATGGTTTGCTTTACAATGTAAGCATAGTATATTAGTAATTTGTGATGGTGAGAAAGTAACGGTAAGAATCTTTCCTGCTGTCAAAATAAGCAACTTCTTCCTAATCTTCACACTGTCTTCTAAATGCGTGAGTAGTCTTCTAAATGCATGAGTAGTATGCAGTGGAGATCTTTACAGATTGTGGTTGACAAAGCTCATACATTCAATGATGTGGCTGTTCTAGAAGTTGAACTGTAATTTTCAGCATACAATCCTGTATGTTTCTTCTGAGCACGAGTAGATGACATTGTGGTAGAAAATCATACCAGCCATTTAACATTTCCAAATATACTGCCCCAGAATCCGTAACATTAGGGACAGTCAAGTTTTTTAATTACTGTGAAGAATTTTTTGTGGACAAACTGTGTCCATAGCCAGGTTAGTTAATAAAAATAGTTCTATTTTAATTGTTGTATTTTGTATTTTGTGCATTTCAGTGACTCATTTGAATAGGAGTGGGAGGGTGAGTTTGGTTGTTTAGGTGCCTCTTCCAAAACACGCTATGGAAAGTAGGCAGTGTTTCTGCTACAAGTGTTCCCTGACTGTTTTAGAATTTATTTAGGTGACTATGGTCAAAACTGTCAATATTTAAACCTTGTAGCACAGATATAAAAGAAGACAAGTCTTCTTTTGGCATCCTAGAAAACAGTTGAGAAACACTTGCTTAATTCTGTTACAATAAAGCTAAGGTGGAGTAAAAAAATATCAAGGATATTCGGGTTTCAAGGGTTTTCCTCATTATTTTGTTATAAGCTGGTAATATTTTGGTAGATTTCTAGTTAATAATGTATATTACCATCTTTTTGCCCATCTACTCTATGGGAGGAGGACCTTACAGCTTTGAATGTGCTATATTGTCTGTGGCAAGAATTAACCAAGACTCCCATATATGATGACTGTTCTCTTTACAATGGAAATATTTAAGTCTTGGAAACTTGTAGTCAAACCTTGAGTGAAAGATAAATAAGTTTAACTACTTAAGTCTTCCATTTTAGTGTGGTAGGATAAGGCAGATAGCAGAGAAACCTAAAAGATAAAGTGTCTTTATAGCTACCTTATGTTTGATTTTACTTTTTGTGTTTTCAGGGTTGCAGACTTGCATCTGTTTAGGTCTTAGGACATGTTTTATAAAGCCAGCTACTTGTAACTTCTGCCCTCTTTTTTGCCTTCTTTTAAATAGGTATGGACTTCAAGCCTTTAAAAAACTAATGAAAAGTATATTCTTTTAGATAGAGAAATTTAAGGAAGGTTGACTCTTAGTCTTTTAATTATTTCAATCCTCTCCAAGAAATAATTAAAGCTTTATACATTGGAGCAGATAGCAGCACTGAAACATAAAAGCTTTTAAGTGTACATTCCTGTAGCCTGCAGATGGACGATGCTGAGTTTCACACCTCTCATTCTATTTGGCTGTGTTATCAGACTTAATGACATACTTTCAGGACTTGTTCTGGGTATAAATACATACCTAAGAACAGTGGGAGTTTTTCAATTTTCTAACTTGACAGAAGTTGCATGTGATATAAGAAAGCACTAAAGTGATTGCTTGCCTCTTGCTGACCACTTAAGCGTGACTTCTTTTTGAATTGCAACACTATTGTATTGAGCACTAGGTGTACATGACAATTTATTAGCTACCTTTCACAAGACAACAAACCATTTGCTGGATTAATTATCGTGACTGCGGTAAAACAAACTACAAGGGATAGTATATTGTGTATGCATTTATTTTGCAGATGGATGGAAATAAATTTGTTACCTAATAGGTTAATGTCTACAAGTGTCAAGTCTTCAGGACCAACAGCATTTTCTATGCAAGAAATGGAATTTGCATTTCAATGAAGGGGGG
>NDXB01019727.1:52818-89334 GCA_002631895.1 Agapornis roseicollis | reverse complement strand
TAAATTTGGATTTGAATGAAGGGGGGGGGGGGGAACAGTGGGGTTAGTATATTTAAGCTGCAGGAAAAAATATCTACAATTTTATCCTCGGTAGCTGTATCGGGAATGCTGTTTCCCATTATGTTTTGCCAAAAGGTGGTCTGCACTGTCAACTAGATTAGTAATTGGATATGGTGGGGAATTATATCCCATCTACCTATTTTTTATTAGTTTTCCACTGGTGAGATAAAAACAGAGCTTCTTTGATAGTGGCAGTACAGGTGAGGGTGGACCTTAGTCAATCAAAAAATGGCATCAGTTTCTAAGGTGGATATATATATGTTGAAATGGGTCTGAATTTCCAAAGCTGTAAAGAGGGAGTAGAGTTTTTAAAGGAAATCTAAAATTTAGCAAGGGATGCTATAGATGCATCAGGTTATTTATGAAAAAAATAGATAACCAGATCTCCTTGGAACAAGTACGGTATGCCATTGCAACTCAGCTGATCAAAGATATGGTTTGGTTCTGTCGAAGCTTCTGTGTATAATGCTTTAAATGCTTTTTTTACTTTTTATTTGTTGTGTGTTGTGACCATAGTGTAATTGTTTGTTTGTTTGTAATATCTTTGCCCAGCTAGATTTCATTTTGTGGTGGCTATCACCTGAAAGTAGTATTCAGACAATGAGTTAATATAACCCATAGAATGCTAATGCTGCAGATGCTGCTAGAATCCTATGTTTATCAGATTTTTTTTTAATGCTAATTCTGACTGGGGAAGAGTGGAGGGTAGGAACACTTTCTTCTTTTTTTAAAAAATTCATCTACATGTATTTTTAGAGAATCTTGTGATTTATTTTTTTTTTTTTTTATGTGGCAGCCTTATGCTCTTTCATCCTGTCTTATGTTGCGTTGTATTTTGAGGGAGCTCGTTTATTCTCCCAATGAATTTTAATATTGCTGCATTTATGTAGCTTTTTTTTTTATCCTGGAGTCCTCCTACTTTAGCGTTTTAGTGTTGCACCAAGTCAGAAGCCCTTTTCGAGATCAGACGTATCACAACAATTTTGACATCACTGCACCTTAAAATAAGATGGCTCTTGGATGTGCAGGTACCTCTGAAGTTGGCTGCAGTAGAAGTTGGCCCTTTGCTGGAGTCAGCCTTGCAGAATCCTGGTTTTGTAAGGGGTGAAGGACCAGCACAACAATAGAGATTTTCTCTGGCTATTGCCAGAGTGAATAGTGAACTGTGTGGATAATAATTAAAAATTTCATGGCAACGTAAGTCTTGTCAGACTCAGTTTATGTAGAAAAGAAGCATTTAAAGGTGTGATATTTTAATTGTCTAAAACGTTTAAAAGACTGAAGCGGAAAAAATAGAATCCGATTTTGTCTGCAGCTCTAACTTGAATTCATCCTTTAATTACCCAAGTCCAGACTGAATGCTGGAATTATCTCATGGTTATTATTGCTATTATTATTCTTTTAATCCTTCCCATAGATATATATGATGTTATTTTCATCAGTGAAATAAACGCGAGTCTTGTAGGCCCATACATTCTTGGTAATTCTTCCTCTAACGATGACAACTGTACTCTGTATTTTGGTAATTGTCACCAAGAAGCTTTTCAAAATGTGATCTTTTTAAGTAAAAGAATGGAATTGTTATGGCTGTCATGGTTTGCAGCAGCACTGCGCACCCTCCTAAACTGAAGAGGCAATGCGTATCAGTGTTCCTAATTCTGAGCAACGCCTTACGGTTTTGGAAACATAAATGCACCGTTGTGTAACTGCAGCATCACCATAACTGAAGATTCTCTGCCGTATGCTGCTTCCATAATTTTTTTAACTGCATAACCATGTTTTGAATTTTTCATGAAAATGTAGTCTGGATATGTAATAGGAAAAATCAGTTTTCAGTAGAGAAGACTGCTCCTAATTTATCTTAATATCCCATCCTAGATTTTTAATATTTTATGTGTGAAGTAAGAATAGTATGTGATCTGGTTTGTGGGATATCTGAGCCGAGCCATGTTAAGAAAAAATATTTGAGGGGAGAGCTTTATGAACCATCCCCTAATAAAAAAAGAATTTGGAGCCCTTCTGCACCTTTTCCCCTGCTTCTAAATTATTTTCAAAGGCTTCTAGCTGTCTGCCAAATAAGCACATGCTGTAACTGCATGTTATCAGATTATAACCCGCTGGGAGGATTTCTGTCTTTGTATCACCCCTTTATTTAGCAGCATGTGGTACCTTCCCAAATTCATGCATGCATTTCTGGTACAGCCCAGCTGCTGGTAGCTTGTGCTCAGGTTCTGGAAAGGCACTGAGTTGAAGTATCCATGTGTATGCATCTGTGTGCGAGTGACCCACTGAAAGCTGGCAGTCACAGTATTACTCCTTTGAAAAAGCAGCCTTCTAGCGTTGGTCTTTGTTCTACATCAGTGAAGATGTGCATCGGTGAAGCTGTTTGGTAACTGGAGCTTTCACTTGACCACGACTGTTTCTTTTTACTTGCTTATTTCTTACTGCCATGTCATCTCCGGGAGCCCCTGAGGATACTCAGAAGAATTCATGTAGGTGGAACTTTATTATCACATCTATTATTTGTCAGCTTAATTTGCCAAGTTAATGTAAAATTCAAAATCAAAGTTAGCTTAATTAATTTCCTCAGCTGCCACAATTGCCTGGCTTGTAAAGGGTGTTCTATAAATGGGAGGTTAATTACCAACTCGATTTTGCAGATTTGAAAGACATAGTGACTAAATATCTGTTTTGTCAGGGCTTTTGTTTATTGCTTTGCTTTTATCTGTTTCTGTTGCTTTGCATTATTGCCACATTAATATTAATCAGAATTAGTAAAAGAATACGAATACATAGCAAAATTTAAGCAGACTTATCTGAGGGTGGGGCGATACTAGAGGATGAGGGGAGACAGAGAATTATTATCTGAAGATAAAACCAAATGTAAAAAATTATAGCAGTAAATTCATTTGTATAGGTGCAGTCATGCTAATTCTTAGTTTCCTTCAAATAAAATAATAAATGATTAAAACATATGTTCTTAAATGAAGCAATTAATGTTACTTACATCAATATGAGCACCCTATGTTATATGAAACAATGTTTTTAATAATGCCATTAATAATGTTTTCGTGATGTTAATTTGTAACTAATGATGCCTAGAACTGTGCATTAAGTGAAATGGAAATAAGATGTGGATTTCTCCTCCAGTTCTTTTTATGTTGCTTTATATAACCACTGGAAGAGTTGTTTTTTTCTGTTATGATTCACGTGGATTTTTTTTTTCCAGTTGATATCCAGGACCAAACCATTGGAGTAAATTGAACTGTTACATTAATTTAATAACCTGTTCAAGCATGCCTTTTTCAGGGCTCTACCTACAAGTTGTAATTCAGACCATTAAATTAGATCTTAAATAACAGTGTGAAGTTAAATATCTTGGTTTAAGCAATTCATCTAATATGGGATAACTCTTTGTATTGTTATAAATAGTTTGTTTATCATAATAATTATTTTCCATAAACCTAGACAGAATAGTTGACTATTAAAGATGGCAAAATTTGCTGTCTGTTCTGCTAAATGTGGTTCGGCCACTATGCAAGCAAAATATGTGGTGCTGGTATGATCTGTTTTGTATCCTTAACTACTTTGTACATATTGACAGAAGTTGTCTTTTTTTGTTACTGTTGTTTCCTGAAATTGAAGTGGAAGTCTGGTGAATGGTATGGTGGTGCAGCTGTGATATTATTTTTTTTTTTCCCTTATTTGCAGTCATGTCCTGGGCAGTAGAAGAGCTATTTTGTGCATGGGCCATGGGCTAACCTTGAAATTATACTACTATGAGTACTAGAATTGGAGAGTATTTCTGAAATGTGAGCTTTAGCAATATCAGTTCTCCAGGTACTGCTGGAAAGAGGTAGCAGTAAGTAGAAGCTGTAGTGTCAACATTAATGCTGCAGAGGTTATCACCTCTTTAGTAATCAGGATTATTATAATTTTTTTAATCAAATTTTTTTCCCATAGCTTGGTGACAGTAAAAGTAATACAAACCTAAAAATGATTTATTATATTTTTATGAAAATTTGCTAGCCACCAATGTATGTAGGCTGAGGTTAATGAGAAATTAAGAAGTATTCATCTACCTGCTATTAAAAAGATTGCTTCCCTCTAGCAGGATCAGATGTAATACTTTTTTGGGGTGCTGAAAGACCAAATGGGTAGGCTTTTGTGGCCTCTGCATCTTGGTACGAATGCATTTTTGAACAGTTTTATAATGACAGTATTCTTTCTTTTGTCATGCTGCTTCTATTTTATTCCATATTAGAAATGTAAATGGAAGTGAAGACATTTAATCAGTTTGATTTGTAGCTAAATAAATGTACAGTAATAGATTATATGCTTTTAACATTCCTTCACATGGCACTATTTTTTTCTGTAGTGGTACCATAAATATGATACTATTCTGGTACTTACAGCATTCAGAAATAGTAGAATTGTTTCAAAAGCTGCAGTAGAAGTAATTTATTCCTTCTTTGTAGTATGTCCTTACATACATCTCAGTCACGCCTTTCACAGCAACGTGTTATTAAACTACTTGTGCTGCTCAGGTTTTAATGAGTCAGGTGGAAAGGGCAGATGGCTGAGGTGTATATGTGGATGTGTGAGAATTCCAAATGTTTCTTTATCCTGGTCAGTAAATGGAATAAAAATGGAAATATTCTGGTAAAAAAAAAAAATCTGCCTGTCTTATTTACGAGTGTTATGTATGCCGTGTCAAATTGTACCAAGGCATTAGAGCTGAAACTCTACAAATGTAGTTCTCCAGTACTGTAGCTAGTGTAGCATCTTGTTTGTAATTTGTTTTTTACTGGGCAGGTGAATTAATAGTCTCTTGGAAAATAGCATTAAATAATAAAAATTCAATACTTAAAGTGAGCTATTTAAAAAAATCAGTGCAACATTTTTGTAGGTAATTTCTCTAAGTTAGCTATTTCTAGTAGAGCGAATTAAGGCGGAAAGAGGTTAAAGGGCAGTTGTGGCTAAATGAGCCATTGTTTCATTTTAATCACTTGGGTTATTCCATGGATTAAGGCAAAATAAAAATCTTGTGGAGATGTCACTCAGCCTTTTTTTTTTCCTTTTATGTAGAAGGCAGCAAATCCTATTTTGACGTTGCATAAATGAGACATGATCAAAATGTAGCGGGCTGTGTCTCATTTTAAACAGTTTCTGGCTTAATTAGATGATTATGTAATCACTCCAGACCTCATGCACCGATGTTTCCATTGGCTCGGAGGGTTTTAACATGGATAGCAATCTTAAATCCTCATAGATTTATTATCTCTTCTCTGCTTGTCAATCATTAAAGTGAAAAACCCACGCTTCACAGAAACTAAAGATACTTTAGAAGACAACTAAAAATACTTCAGATAATTTTCAGCATATCTTGCACATTCACATTGGTAGGAAGTGGAACTGGTGGTACTTCAATAAGCTCAGGTTTTTGTGCCTCACCAGTGATTTGGGAATTGTGGATTTGCAGAACCCACTGTCCCAAGCCTTAATCGTAGATATAATGTCATTTTTTTAAGCCAGTTTAACCATACAGTGGAACTAGAAACTGTTTACCTTTGTGTTAAAGACTGCTGATGAGTTGTCTGTGCAGTTAGTCTTGCATGCAGCTTCTGGCACTTAGGTGGAGCACAGGGTCTTCAGGACGGGCCTGCAAGTTCAGCTTCTGTCTCCAGAAACCTGTGTGCCTGGAGGAAGCCTATCCACCTTAGGGGTTTGGGTGACATATGTATTTTCCCTTTTTGGTTGTTGGTACCTATTTGGAGGGTTGTGCTGCCAGTCACTTACTATCTGCTTCTAATAACACCCAAACCTGTTTTGGGTGCAGAGCTGTAGGAAGGCTGGCAAAACAAAGCCAAGTCCTTGCTTTTCAGCATGTCTGGGCAGACCTAACTGTTACGAAAACTGCTAGTTACAGAATGGGGAGAAATCCAGAAGAGGTACTTCTCTCTTCTTCTCTTGCACTGTCCCTGCATACGGTTCAGGGTGCTTTTGCACCACTGAAGATTTCTTCTGCATATTAATGGTTATTCAGACTAACTGTTTTAAAATTCATGAAGTGAAAATCAATTTGTCATATGGAAGAATTGTTGACTAACTCTTCAAAAACAAAAAACAGCAAAGGTTTTATCTAGCACAGACAAAAGAATGTATTTTAAGTCATATCTCATAGAAACTTTGAAATATTGAGGATTTCCAAGACAAGAGAAATAGACTTATTTTAGAGGGAAAGTTGTAAAATTCAAGACAATGTCTAAAGGTATTTTTAATTATTTTAATTAAAATGAAAAATGTCATGAATGAATATCAGAAAAGCCAGTACTCTTACTGTATAGTCCTCTTTGCAGTCCTTGAAAGTTCAACTGAGGAGATAATCGTGATAAGACGCTTTCATTTTAAATTACTTTGAAAATAAATGCCTTTTGAATTGACATTATGAGTACTATGGAAATTTTACCATTTGTGCTGCTGCTTTTGAATGAAAGAAATAGTCTGGTCTGTTTCTGTAAGCAAAGCATTCTTCAAGTATGATTCTTATGCTTCAGACACATATAATATGTATGATTCTTTAATACTAGTCTTTGAGAAATATGTACTAGGTCTAATTCAGCTTTAACTTGAAAATTCTGTATTTTTTCAGGCAGCAGCACAAGTATGAAATTTAAGTGTTAAGAACAGGTGGCTCTAGTAACAGTAAAACATGTGGAAGATAGTAATAACTTTATAGATTTTGTCCTCTTGTAGTTAATAGCAAGCCAAAAAGTTATGCGAGTGACAGGTTAATGAGTGAAAATGATATAGGAGGAGAACAATCTCTGTCATGAAGTTGCACTTGAGAAATGGACTATTGAGATTAATTCAACTGTGAACAGGGTAAATACCATGCAGGGGTGGATCAATCCTGAGATTTCCAGTGGACGGCTGTAAATGAGGTGTTAGAGAAATGACTGAGTTAGGAGAAGAGAGTTTATTTCACAAGGTGCTAGGAGAGCTTGGCTTTCTTGATGGAGCAGGGGAGGCAAGGAGACTTTTCCATGTAAACACGCTTAAGGAATTATCATCAAGAAAAAAGAGAAAAATTCCTGAAAGGCCAGTGTGCATTGGTTTGGGGGTTTTGTTTTGTAGTGATTAGTATGCCTCCAGCTAATTGTTAATTGTGTTAAACTGTTCTAGTATTAATTTAGCAAAGAGGCTTTCTTAAATCCTAGAAACACTGAAAATGCTGTCTATGTTGTGATGCTCTTCAGTGTTTTGTCTAGTGTCAGTTGTTTTCTGGCTTGCCCTAATTATGAAATTACTGGGGAGGGAGAACATACGAGTATTTGAACTAGTTTTACTGAAATCTGTTGGGCAGAAAAGTTTATTTCATAGACTTTTATTATAAACTTTTTATTTCATAAACTTTTGAGTTTGTGAGTTTCTTGGAAACAGCTGCTCTTTTGTTTACAGAGGGTGAAAATCAGCAAGTCCATGGTATAAATTTAGTCTGATGACTAACCTGAAACTTTGTTATAAAAATGTTAAGTTTGCTATATTCTGTTAAGCTGATCCCTGTTCCAGTGATATCCTTGCTCATCCTTCTTAGTTTGTTTTTCTGATATAGAAGACAATATGGCATCTGGCTGCTGGCAAAGACTGCTGTAACGAATTACCTGTCAAAGCTGCAAGATTGTATGTAACCCCTAACTTTGTTCAAAAGGACAAATCTGAGCAAAATATGGGAAAGTGTTTTGATTTTATCATTGCCAGAAGACTTAGCCACATCTGAAATCTCACTTACTGACTTTAAAATGCACAGACCTCTAATTGTGTGGTGTGGTCATTTCTGTAATAAGCATGTCCTTTTATATTCTAAGCATAGGGGACAGGATGAAATTAAAAAAAAAANAAGTGTTTTGATTTTATCATTGCCAGAAGACTTAGCCACATCTGAAATCTCACTTACTGACTTTAAAATGCACAGACCTCTAATTGTGTGGTGTGGTCATTTCTGTAATAAGCATGTCCTTTTATATTCTAAGCATAGGGGACAGGATAAAATAAAAAAAAAAAAAAAAAAAAAAAGTTTGATTTTTATTTTTTTTTATATCACTTAAAAATGCCACTTAAGAACATTTCTGTTTGCTAGGAATGCCTCTTTGCCACAGACAAAAATATGCTGGTTTACCCTTCATTTTCAACTCTATGTAGTATAAACTGTTTTTTTCAGTTCTATGTTTTACTAAGCTTTATGGAAAGTATTAGGTAACTTGCATAAGCATCAAGCTTCAGTATACTATAGCACTGTTTTTAGAAGTGCCTTCCTTTTTTCTTTAAGTACAAGTTGCTGGTTTCCCTCTGCATTGTCAAAGTGGACATCAGTGTCTCTTATGTCATGACCTAGAAAGAACATTTGAAAATGCTGTGTGCCCTCCCTTCCAGACTCTTGGACAACTGCCAGAACTTTGCATTAAATCCCATAGGCGGTGGTACTAGGACAGTTCTTGCCTTAAAAGATAGGTGGAGAGTTACATGCGGATCACCGAGCTAGCATCTCTGGCAGGATGGAGACAGATTTGCTCTGACAATATAATGTGCTTTGCAGGCTTCTATTTTAAGAATTCTTTGTGCTGTGATTTTTATTTTTTTAAAGACTATATTGGACAAGTATTTTGTTTCTCTTAGGAGTCTTACACTTCAGGAGGCTCCAAGTTCATACTGTCATTGTTAAAGTCTGCAAGTTGGAAAATGTGTTTACCTGGAGAAGCGCTTTTCACAACTACTTTTAACATGGCTCTTTTATGTTTTATAGCTCAGCTACTTCATGTTGTTCTTTTGTACTGTTATCTCTTGGTTAGGTACAATCCAGTCTATGTAACATCTGAGAAGTGATTTACTGCAGGACTTCCTATTTCATATCTTTACAAAAGTCTTGGAGTGATCTGAAAAATTAAAGTTTTGCATTCACCTTTAGGGCGAGTGCAGCAGGGTCAGTGAAAGTGTAAATGGTACATATCTGTGCTGCCTAACTTGATAACTCCTTGGCTCTGACCTCCAGATCTCTTCTTGAATGAAAGGTACCTCAGTTTCTGGGTTCTGATGGTTATTCTCCTAGCACTGAAATGAAGATATCATTTGTAATGACAGTGTGGTTGAGCAGCTTGTATTTTGGGAGGCAGGGAAGGAGTGGTATTAATATGCTGTATCAGTTTATATAACCTTGATGACTCTATGGATGTACGTTATGCTTCCAGTACTGCTGATTTGACTGCTGCCTTTCTCTTGCATGTGACAGATCTGTTCCTATATGTAAATAAAGGTGAAGGGTGATACCTAGGACTTCCTTAAGAATATATAAACAAAACTAAATGTGAAATGCCCTACATCTCACTTTAAATGTGAGCAAATCTCACCATCTCCGTATCTGATTGTGAGGCATATTTCCAAACAGAGAATCATCAGATGTAGTATTTTAGTGTGGTTCACTTTAAATATATGTCATTTTTACCTGTGGGTTTAAGAATAGCATTTCTTGTTTTAATTTATAAATACATTACTATATATACATGCTTACAAAATGCAATCTTTCTCAGGCTTTTTTCTGACATATTTTTCCCCTGAGGCTGAGTATCATAATTCAGTTTACTATTGAGAAAGCATCAAGCTAGTGTTAGAAAAAGCAGGTCATCAGTCTTTAATAGCTGCTGCTATGATTACACTTTCCACTTTAAAAAATTGATTATAATAGCAGTATGCAAGTGTATGATTTCTGACCTGTTTTGAATGGTAAAAGTGGAAACTACTACCTTGCAAACTTCTTCAGCAAAATGCAGTTCATTCTAGCTCTCTAATACTTACGGTGTTCATAATTGACATTATTTGTAATATGTTGAGTACAGTGCATTTGTGCACTTACACATTTATCTTTGTTAGAATTGACTTGCAGGTTTTCCATCTGTATAGAGATTTTAATATATAAAATTAATTCATAAAAATAAACTAATGAAGTATATTTACACATATGTTTTATTTAAATCAGGTTAATGTTGTGAAAAAATCTCTTATTCTGAATATTTAGACAAACTAGCATTTTACATGGAACCTGGTAGTTTGGATTTTTTGAGTGAAAGGAACTAATGAATGCTTCATGAAAATCTATAATCTTGTATATATTCTATGGTTGGTTGTGAGGAACTTGTTGCTTTCTTGACTGCACCAAATTTAACAATTTTATTTTGAAAATAGAGTTTTCATTTATTATCAAGTGTTAGTGCTTTTTTCCCTAATTCTGGACCAAAATTTCATCACCTTATGGTTATATTCATCTCTCTGTGAAGCAGCAACTGTTGACATGATATTTACTTTGTATATAAACACATATATTGTCAGGGAAACTTGTTTATTAAACAAGCACACATGAACAATAGTTTAAAAGTAGTATCGGCAAGCATGATTCAAAAGAGGCTTTTTAGGAAACATCTACGGTTTTATAGAGCATGAAATGGTAATGATGATGTTACTGTGATTCCTTGTGCGTGCTTCAGTTCCCATTAATCACTGTTGTAAGCAGATTTGATAGTTTGTAAAAAAAAAAATCACAATAGATTGAAGTTCAACACTTGATGAACACCTTCTTAGTATATCATTCCTGGAGGAAATACTTGTACCAACAGAACAGTATTTCTTGGTTGATTCTCACACCTACCTCAATCCTTGTTCATAATTTCTAGTATATTCAGGAATGGATAATGAAGGTGATGTGTGTACCAGGTGCTGTGCCTCTGGTGTGTTTGTCTTGGAAGATGTTGTGGTTATGATGTTAGTCCTGTTCCAAAGTTTTGTTGTCAGCCAAGCCCCGGGACAGATCAGATCTTTTCAGTGTTAGTCTTGCGAGGAGTTTGTTCTTCAACTGCTATTCACTACCCTATCTTGCCTGTATCATTTGTGTTTTAAGAGGCATCACAAAGTCTAAGCATCAAATGTATAGATCCCATAATATTGTTTATAACTCATTTCTATCAAATTTAATATTTTATTTAAAAAGTAAATTTTGGTCTTCAAGACTGCAAATGAAATCTTCCGTGTATGAAGCTGGTGAAATCAGATGTGGTGTCACCTGTTGGAGTCTGTAGCAGTGTCTAAGAGATGAGAAATACTCAGCCTCAATTTCTATTGGAAGCTTAAATCTTAAACTTCATAATTTCATTTTTGTGTTAGTGTCAAATAAAAGTACTTTTGTTTGCTCTAGAAAGGAGGCAACAAAGCACTTTGCCTGTGGAAATTTGATGCTGTTAGAGCTGACAAAGCAGATGTATGATGACGGGAAGAAGGAGAAGGAAACAGGGCAGATATAATGGTGGCCTGAAGGCAATGTTTTCCCACTGTCATGCTGAATGTGTTGTGAACAAACAATTCATATTTAATAAAGGTCATATTGTGTTCTAATGATATCCTCCTCTAAAACTAGTGGATGCTCTGCCTTTGAGAGGCACGTCATGCAAGCTTAGATAGGAGAGAGAAAAAAATCCTACTCAGGCCACTGGGTAGGATCAGTATACTTCTGCTTACAGTTTCTCTTAATGCATTGAATGGCTACTGGTGTGGGTGGTTATACCTGTTGTAAAGGTATACCATGTAATTTTCATTGCTATAGAAAATGACACCTAGTGCAGAGACGATTTTGTTTGGAGAAATAAAGTAACAGTTAAAAAATTTAACCTTTTCAGAAATCAGCTGCATGTTTACACTACTCAGGAAATGTGCATGCATTATGTGGGGTTTAAAGTACTTGAGACTAATTACTGCTAAAATATTCCGAAGAATAAAATTAAAAATGCAATTAGTAGAGCCTCATGCATATTCAGGAGATAAGGAAAATATTATAAATTAAGTATTCTGTATTTGGTTGGCCTTAAGATGAATGTTTTTAAACTGCATACGAATGGCAGAAGTTGACTGATACAGATGTTAGGGGAATTAATTCTTCAATTTATACTGTGTTGCAGCACAAGCATAAATAAGTGCTTGCTGCCCTAGGATGTGGCAGGAGATGTTGAAGACTTGTGCGACATCCATGCTTTGAAAGAAAAGAAGATGGGGGAGAGGGTGAGAGAGAGATTCCATATAACTGCATGTGTTGAAGGAATGATCTCATAGGTAGCTTATTTTACAGGTTTCACAGCCCTAATTACATTGACTTACCTCTTTAGTCAGCCTCCTTCCTTTTCCCCTTCCCCCTTCTGAGTGCTTTTATCAGCTTCCTGAATTTCTGCTTTTTAGTCTCTCTTCAGTGTCACTTTGATGTCAGTGCATCCTTTAGGTGGGTTTTCTTTGTTTGCATAAGATAATGTATCTGAGGTGTCATCTGTCACTTTCTTTTTACTATAGGCATAGGGTTTAGTCATTGATGGTCACACAGTGTGTGCTTTCTCACTCATTTGTAATTGTTCCTACAGTCTCTTGGCTTTTTCCTCTGTCAGACTAGGTTCAGTAGTGTGTATTTCTTTAGTAATGCTGATTTTATTGCAGTGGCTTTTTGTTCTTGGTGTTTGGTATCAATATGGCTAAGCCTTCTGTATCTCTGTTTTATATTTCTCTCTCCTGGTTAGTACTGTTTTTTCCCTTCAGCACTTGTTTAATTTCTACCAGAATGGAGAAATCCAGAAGAAAGGGTCATATTTATTAGCTGTGTTCGGCAGTCGGAGTTGTCAGTTGCCCTTCCCCTTCTTCCCTGCCCTGTCTCATTTCTCTGACTTTGTATCTCCTTCCTTTTTGTATTTCTCTCTTGTTTAGTGCTCCACTGATGCATTTGTAACATCACACATCTGCTCCATCCTCTCCCTGGTTTACTGTGTGTGTATGTCTCTCTTTTTGTTTTATATGCATTGAGGTGCTGAGCTGAGCAACTGATAGACCTAATAAGTTACATACTGCTTTAGTGATGATTTCTCCTAATAGGAAGCAGGTGTAAAACTGTGAACATCAAGTAAGGAAAAAGTCTCAGCTGTTAAGTACACTCTTTTTATGAGGATACAGATGACCTGGTTAGTTACGTTAACCAGTGTAACTTCTCTAACTTAATTTTATTCCAATAAATTAATCTATTAATCTCAACTAATTTAATTACTTAGGTCTTGCATACATGAGGAAAAAACTGTTGGCACAACATCTTAAACCAGCCTAATTCAGTACTTGAAAAACAAATGTTACATTCATGTAACATGTAATCAGTTTTATTTGAATAGCAATCTTCAGAAACCAATTTATCTTTTCTGGTAAGGTAAACGAATACGAGCACAGGTTCAGATTACACTCTTATTTCATGTCTGATGCTGCCATTGATGAATTCAAGACTGAACTGCAAAAACAGTGGTGAGTTGAACATGGTTGTCATTGCAGCTTTAGCTGGAGCTGACAATATGGTGGCTGTCGATTTCACACTTGATGTCAAGTCTTTGTCAGCTGTAGAAGTACAGATGAGACAAACACACACACACCAGAAAAGTTTCTTCTTCAGAATTGTTTGGTCTGGAAAAGTTATTTTTGTACCCAGCCACCAGTGCTTTCTTGGTGTGGAAGTGTCAATTTGATCTAGTACCATAAAAATCACATTTATTGTTTGGGTGAGCAGAGGTCACCATTGACTTTGCTAATATTGATGCACTAATTTAGTCTGGTTGTCTTTTAAAGTTTGAATGTCAGAGTCAAAATTTGAATGCTGCTAATATGTTGTGACCTGGTAGCCTCCATTCCTATTAGTAGCACATATTGGCCACCATATGGAGTACTGAAATCCTGGAAAATGTTAAGCATGGAACATTTGGCAGGGTTGGAAAAAACCAAAACAGTAAACCTAGCCACACTCTTCCATCATAGCTTTCAGGCCATAGGGAAGGTAGGGGGTTTGGTTTCCTTCCCATCTGCCTATGTCATAGAGCTTGTTCTTCAAGGTTTGTCTTTAAATGCTTTAGAAGAAGTTACGTCAAAGTTGCAGAATCTGTTCTGAATTAGCAGTAAAATTGTGGAAGTGCTTTGACACTATGGACAAAAACAACCTTTACAGTTGTAAGTTTGAACCATTTAGAACAATGCTGCTAGAAGCCAGAATTTGAGTCACCAAGGCAGTGGGAACAGATCATCTTTTCAAGACTTNTTGTGGAAGTGCTTTGACACTATGGACAAAAACAACCTTTACAGTTGTAAGTTTGAACCATTTAGAACAATGCTGCTAGAAGCCAGAATTTGAGTCACCAAGGCAGTGGGAACAGATCATCTTTTTAAGATTTTTTTTTTTTTTTTTTAATGTGAAAATACTTATCTTAGATGTTTTTCAAAATAATAATGATTAAAAAAATCTTACAATTTATCTATTTAAAGACAGCTAGTATTTGGCAAATTGGAAGCTTTGTCTCTGCTATTTTGCATTAAGATCTTTTATTTCTGAGCTATAGACCATTTATTATCATGTAAAACATAAAATGAAGAAATGGAATAATTTTGAGTATCTGAACATTAGACGTGGAAGAAAGCTTAAAATATTTAATTAAAAACTTAAAACTTGATACCCATTCCTTAGAACTGACATATCAAAAATTGCCTTTCCTCAGAATCACAGTCCATGTCCTGACTAAACTGTTTTTCACAGCAGCCATTTTGGTTTTAAAGATAAAAAAGTTCAGTGGAAGAAAACACACTTACATATATTTCTGCACTTCCCATAAGATGCCCTGTTTCTTAATATGTAATGCCTTTCCATAACAGAAAATGAGGAATTTTAGCTGTGAAAATGTAGACATATATTCTGAAGCTACTGCTTTATGTTAAGCCATGTTGTTCTGTTTGAAATATAGTAAGATTTTTGTTTTGGTTGTCATCATTTTATTGTGCCTGTATAGTTGTAACTATCCATTTGGCAGGATTTAAAAGGAACCCATTAATTGAACACCACCTTTGTAAGAGAATATTGCAGTTTGAACACATCTATCTTACAGTTATAGGAAGTCTGGAAAAGACATGCCATGCTAATGTTGCAAATTAGCTTTTCTACTAAATAGCACTGCTACAGGTTCAGTTTTTTAAAAGAATGGTGGCATCTTTGTTTTGCGTTTGAGAATAAATAGGAATTTTAAGAACAAGATGGTTTGTCATAACTGGTACTCTGTGTCTAATGAATATGCAGGACTGCATCTATTTTAAAATTCCTCAGCTGGTAAACATTCCTAATAGCTATCTGTTAGCAAATTAGTTCCCTCATGTTGTTTTGTAGATACTGTTCAGATGATTCTGGATGCTGGATTGTTAGGGTGAATGGTACTTCAGGTTTGGTTTTCCTAATCATATCATACAAAAGTGTTTAGTCACCACTAGGATGTCTAAAGATATGCTGTAGTGTGATTCATTTTGTGATATTCATTGAACAGGGTCGAACTGGACTGGGTTTGTAATCCAATGGTCTTTTTTCTTCTTAACTTCTGAGAACGAAAAAAATAAACCCAGCAGTAACAGGATGAATGAATAGCAGGGTTTTTGCTTGTGTTGGGGAAGTTGTTTTGACAGAAGAGTGGAAGAGCAAATAGACTAAGTTGTCAGGAAAAAAGAAGTACTTCAAGTATTCTGTGTGTGCTGCTGATATAATGATCGGCTTATGGTCATCTTAAAATACTACTGCCTGTGAAATTTTGACATTGTAAATAAACAAGTCTTCTATGTGAGGAAGAGAATGGGTTTACTGCAGTGGTCCTGCAGTTCTGAGTACTTGAAGATTTAAGTTTAATGTGTGATCCCTCTCCCCCACCCCCGTTGTACTTTGCTTAAAATAGAAATTGCAAAAACCTGCCAATGCTTTCTCCTGTTCCTTCCTAATCCCTGGTCCTTTCATACTGATTGAGATCTACTCCAAACAGGTAGACATGCATGTTTTAGCATAAGCATCTTGTATGCACCTTTGGACACAGAATCTGTATTTGTTGAAGTGATCTATCTGTTGCTTGTTTAGAATGTGCTCTGTTAAAAGCCACTTTTAGTAACCAGGCCTTAATGTTCTTAGCTGTAATAGAAAAGCACTGCTGATAACAAAGAAATGGATCTTGCAGTTGATTGCAGTAACAGTCACAGGCTTTGTGCTTTCAGAACTTTAGTTTGGTGACCAATTCAGATGAGAGAGGATTGATGATTTGGAATGGTTTCCAGCATCAAATACTTCAAGTATGATTTGAATTTGTAAAATGGTCTCCTTCACTATTGAATAAAAATGTTGTAACGAGTTCTGATGGACAGATATTTCAGCATTGTGCAGTGCTATTTGCCGCACATCTGTAAAGCACATCTGTTATCAGATGTGGTTTAACATAATGCATCCTGAATGCCTGAGATGTGAAAAAATCAAATTTCTTTGCAAGTTGCTGCATGATTTTTTTTTTTAGTGAAAGGTATTTTGTCTTTTCTGTTTCTGATAGAGCAATCATTGCTTATGTTAACCTAAGATTTGTATTAAAGCATGTCTTAAAGTCCTCCTCAAGTATAAAATATGTCACTATCAATGTAAAGTAAATCAGATTAGACTGAACTGTACTGAGACTATGAATCCATAGCTCATCCTTTTTGGTTCTAAAGCCTGTGGGGCTCTTTGGCAGGCTCTATCCCTCCCTTTGGAGAGAGAGGTATAAATTCCATGTTCATATCAGACAACTGGTTATTCTGAAAACGATATATGGAATAAACACCTTGGGTTTTTTTCAGGTGGTAGGAACTAAGGCAGTGATTTGTTCACCTTCAGTTTTTTGAGGCAAAATTTGGTTAAGTGCTGAATGGTATTGCTCTGCATATCTGAATATGGTTATAATTTGTGTAAAGAACAGTTTCACCAAAGCAAGGGTTTGACACCTGATGGTGTTCTTAAGGCCAAGTAAAAGCTGATACCTGCCAACTGATTTGCCATGTTGCAGAACCCGTATTTTCAACATGTGCACAACGTGTTGTGACAGCAAAACAGTATCTCATCATTTATTTATGTATCTAGGCATGCACATAATTTGATCTGGATGGCAAATACCTCAGAGTTGTGCAAAGGTTAAGATTAGCACTATTCTTGTAGTAGCAGAAGCCTACTTCTGCTGTCTTTGAAAGCCTTCCAAAGCAAAGGTGGTTGTCTTTTTGGAATGAAAACCAGTAATTTTTTCGATAGGTCAATTTGTATTCTGTTTATGGGGTGTTATTAATCTTATTTGAGTTTTGCAAACCTGGATAGAATACTTCAATGCTGTGGTTTCTATTATAAGTACTTTGGGTTTAGATTTGCTGTTGATTTTGTTTTCCATTTGAAAATGAGTATTTTTGAGATAAGACAGGAAAAACAGTAATTGCAGAGTGTATGCATTAAATACAACTTTTCATGACAGTAGACTAGTGCTGAGTCATCTGAACCGTTTTTAAGTACAATATCTGTAATAGTGGGATTTTTCTAGTGTGTGGCTGGATTTTTAAAGGCAGATTCACAAATCTGGCTTTAATTCAGCATCTTTGCAAATAAATCTATATGTATTGAAAATGTGTGTCAGGTTTATTTACAGAAAAAATACATTGCAGCTTACTAACAGAATTACTGTTCTTACAGTACTGTAAGTGGCAGATTTATAGGGAGGCAAAAAACCAAGTGAGCTCAGATAGTTGCCATTTTGTTTATTTTTTACTTACTTTCTATGCTAGAGACATTCAGTTTCATGTTATTCTTCCCTTGTCACCTTTTCTTCTATATCAGTTAGATAGAGACCTGACTAAATGAGGAACAGGGGAGTTAGGAGACCCTCTTCCTAACAGAGCCTGTCCTGGTGTGAGTTGAGGAGGGCTTGTGGTATTTCTGTCCCACTGAAATCATGTTGGTAAATCCTGTCTTCTAAAAAGACAGCTATTGTCGCTTAGTGTTCTTGGGCCTATAAATGAAATTGAATGAGGAAACTAGAAAATGGTGTACTGTAGATTTGTTAACCCAGAAGTAGTCAAGGATGAGCCTGGAGAGAATTCCCCACTAAAACCTTTATTGTAACATTACTGTACTTCGCGAGACATCCATTTGCACATCTGAAGGTAGGAAAATACTGAAGCAAGTGTGGAAAAAACCCTCTAGTGTGCTGTAAAACAGTGTATCCATCATGACTTTGGCTATAGTTAAAGCAAATTAAAACAGTTCCAGAACTGTTCCTGATTACCAGATCTGCAGGCATGAAAATTTGTCTTCTTTTAATCTAAAAAATTCCAAGAAGGTGGCAAATACACTCAAGTTTCAGGATGTGTTTATTAGAAACAAAATGGCCAAAAGCATTCTTACTGTTTCTAAACCAGAGTAGATCTAGTTCTAAAATGAGAATCACTTAATGCTGCTGTGGACAAACTTGCAGAGGAGTCCTCAGCTGGTGTATTTTTAAGCTTGCAGAGAATAGAGAAAGGTGAAAGCAGTGTAAAGAATACAATGTGCCATATAGCTGCTATGTATGATGCTCTGTTTATTTTGTTGCAAAAAAAGTACAGTCAGGCAAGGGAGGAGGATTTAAGCTCTTGCATATAGTTTAGGATGCTCTAGGCTTGTCTGAACCCTTGCATTAAATACAGTGTGGGCCATAGTAACTGTTTAAAAACTCAAACGCAAACTGGGTGCAGTCTGTCCATAGCTCGGGTGTATTCTCGTCTGCAGTAACAAGGCACTGGCCTTGCCATACTTTACAAGGCTTTAAAATGTAGGAGAGCGCTACAGGAAAACTGTAAATAGAATGAGTGTAAGTGCGGTAGCCTTTTGTTTAGCTGACCTGAAAGATCCTAGTTCTGTCAAGTTCTAACATTCTTTTCACACACTGTGAGGCATATGATTATGAACTTCGTGTGAATTTTATTTTATTATTGAGTACGTATTTATGTTTTTAGAACCCTGTTCAAGCATCTGCTGTTCACAGGAGCACATTTTTAGTATCTCTTAATTATGATGATTTCCTGGTAGCCAGATAAAGTTTTGAGTTACGTGGAAACCTTTTCCCAAGCTGTGTTTCCTGTTGCATTGGTCGGAAGCCGCTTCTTCCTCCAGGTGCTGCTTTAGGAACTGGAGTCTTGGCATACACAGGCTGCTATTTTCAGTGGTTTATTCTGAAGTTTATTCAGGCATGTTCCTTCTTTTTCAAGGGCCTCAAACAAGCCCTTTTGTAGAGGGGATTTCCAAGGTAAGGCAGCTGGTTGGAACTGCTTATTGGGCAACTTAAAAAATAATTTCTCAGCACTGGTAAGACCTTTGCTTTTCCTCTGGACTAGATTATTTGGGAGATAGAGTTTTCATGTGCTGATGCACGCTATGAAAACAATAGTTAAAAATTACCAAGGAATACGTTTTAATGACTGCTTTTCTTAAAGAATAAATACTTTAATAAAATAATTTTGATAATCTTAATTTTAGCAAAATATCCCATTAGGAAAATGCAGGCTTTTGAGAGTTCTCAGGCAATAAATCTCATTTGGAATGATGTCCATTTTTTCCAACAGAGATGATCTTTCTGTCGCTGAAGTCCAGTGAAATCCTGACTTTACATTTTAGTGAATCGGGACTTAATTTCTTGTTTTAATTATAATTATAGAAATATACCTTTGGTTAAAAACCAAGTACTTTTTAAAATAGAATTAAATCCGTGTCTAAAAACAGTTTTGTAGTTTTCGCTTGTTTTCACTCCTGTTTGGAAGGAAGACCGTGTGTACCCGATTCACATACTTACATATGGTTTTCAAGCTTTGCCAAGAGTCTCTCCCCACTTGTCAGCAAAGTATAGTGCAAGAGTGCTCTGAACTCACCATCATATTATCAAAATGCATTCTAAATTCTGTCAAGAATAAGTTAAACATTTTTTGAGGAAAACTGCATTCTTTGAAGTGCTCCCCAGTGTCTTGCCTCACTTTGATATTTTTACTTAAAAGGGTATGTAATGAGGCTGTTGCAAATATAAGTTGCTAAGTTATAATGCACTTGAAAAGTTACTTGGCTGAATGCCTGTCTTCAGTTGTCTGTTTTGATCTTCTTGCTCTGATTTTTGAAGGCTTTCAGTTGTTCAGTGAATAGCCAGCTTACTAATAGTTTTTGACAGTCTCACACAATATTCTTGTAGCCAAGTTACTATGTTGCGGTCTGGGTGGATGGGCAACAAGATGGATAGGTAGTTGGCTTAGAGGCAGCGGGTAGTGGGTCCTACTCTCCCTGGAGGCTGGTAACAAGCAGCACACAGGTCTTTTTCCTGGAGGAGGTGGTGGAGGGCCCTCTCCCTGAGTTTGCAGATGCCACCAAACTGGGGAGATCAGTCGATGCAGTGACGGCAGGGCTGCCATCCAGGCGAACCTAGAGAAGCTAAGGAGTGGGCTGACAGGATCCTTAGTGAGTTCAGCAGGTGGAGATTGTAAGCCCTGCACCCAGGCAGGAGGAGCCCTGCGGTGAGCCCTGCTGAGGACTGAGCTCTGTGGAAAACTTAGGGGGTGCAGTGGGCAGTGAGCTGGGCCAGAGCCAGCAGCACACCTGGCAGCAGGGGAGGCTGCTGCTGCCTGGGTTCTGTGAATGGGAACATGGCCAGGAGATCAAGGGAAGGGATTATCCTCCCTTATGCAGCATGCCTACATGCAGGGTCCAGTTCTGGACCCCCCAGTACAGGAGGAGCATCAAAAACCTGGAATTAGTTCAGTGGAGGACTGCTTGAAACTTTGATGTCTTCAGTTAAAGCAAAAAAACCCTGTGAAGAACACTTGCATACATTTTATGAGCTGGTTGAATGAGTCTACAAAGATCAGATGAACTCTAGAGGGGCAGGGAAAATAGGGCAGTTAGTTTAAGCTCCAGTTTTTGTGTTACTGTGTCTTTCCCTCTTTAGACCAGATACATTTATGGATTCTAGTTCACATAAGAAATGTGAAGTAACAATAAATTAATTGAAGGAAAATAAACAGATTGTATAATAGTATGAAAGGACCAAAACCCCGTTTTTGTTGCCATTTGGATAACATGACGCCTTTCACTTTCACATTAGGTCTAAGGGATGTGTTAGCAATCTAAACCAGTGCTTTCTGTTGCTGATGCTTTTGTTAGTCATTTTTCTAATTTGTGTTATTTGTAACTATAACTGGGAAATGTATGATAATGTAGATTAAAGTATAAAATGGTCACTTGGTTGGTCAGATAGCAACTTCAGGTAATGTGGCAGAATTTTAACTTGTAGGAAGTGTCAGTCAGGCGTATGAATCATATCAGGAAATGGTGTCCTTTATCCTTGAGTTATATGGTTATAAGCTACTGTAGTTTGCTCCTTTGGAGTCTGGATTTTTTTCTAGTGTCCAGTTCAAATGCTTAAGATGTGGGAGGGGGCTGTTCTCAGAAATAGAGTTCATTTATAAATAAAAATATTTTATAGAGTCATTGAGAAAAAACATCTATCTTGAGGTCCTGGCTTTAATAAATGTATCTTGTAATAGGAATACAGTGTCTTAGCACAGCTTCTGGCTGCAGAATCAACTGAGATGCAAATTGAGATGGGAGAACACGGACATTGTACCAAATAATAATATTGTATTCCTAGTCCTGCCTTGATTTCTGTGTCTGTAGCTGTTTGTACAGCTAGATGGTGATTCCCCTCCCACACCCCACCCCCACCCCCACCCCCCCCGATAAAAGGCTGAGGGAGGAAAGTGCCCATGAAGATGATTAATGCATTAAGGACTACACTTGGGGCACTGAGTTAGTTTGTTTGTTTTCATTGACCTTTAAGAGCACAGGGCAGTCATTTTTAATGGCTAGAATTAGCTAGTGCAGCTTTCCAGGTCCTGTTAGCTGACTTAGGCAGAAGCAAATGATGACTTGATGATTACAGCTTTTTCTCAGGCTGAGGTGTGTTTGGAGGAGTGAAGTCATTCCCTGAACCTTCCTGGTAAATCCTCACCTGGCTCCAGGAGGCAAGGGCAGTGTAGCATTGCATTAGGGGTGCGCATACCCAGAGGCTGCTTCAGGCCGAGTGACTGGTTCCAGGGTAGAACCAGCTTCTGTGCTTCAGTGCCAGCAGAGTGAGTTCAAGTCTCTGGAGAGCGTGTTGTTCAGCAGCGCTGGAGAAAATGAGGTTTTGTGGCAGTTGGAAGCTTTGTGGACGAGCAGTATCTCTTTGCATGGTCTTTGGAGAAGGCAGGCTGTCAGTTGTGCTGTGGGTTGGCCGTGGGGCTGTTGCTGGCGGTGGTGCAAAGACTGCACATCAGCACTTGTTTCCAGTTTGTAAGAAATATTCTGCCTACTTCTAGTTCTGTTCTCTTAAAAGACGTGGTTGGTGTACAGCTGAAGTTGCCTTTTATTTGGTTTATCCTGGCAGCTCCTGTAAGTCTGCATCTCATAGTGAATTAGCTTTTTCTGTGTCTTTTTGCTCTGCACATGGCAGTGTGACTGGGAAATAGGTGCAATTACTCATTCAAAGGTACAATTCTATGGTGAAAGGAAAAATGTGATAGTACTTTGAGCTCTTTACTGTGAGGGTGGTGAGGCACTGGAACAGGTTGCCCAAAGAAGTGGTAAATGTTCCATCCCTGGCAGTGCTCAGGGCCAGGCTGGACAAAGCCATGAATGATGTGGTCTAGTGGGGGGGCATCCCTGCCCATGGCAGGGGGTTGGAGCCAGGTGATCTTAAGGTCCTTTCCAACCCACATTATTCTGTGATTCTATGAAGTGTGTCAGGTCTCAGTTTGCATCCTGGGAAGGATTCATATGTGGACATGAGCAGTGTATGATGGTATATGGATGATACTTTGATCTTTCTTAGACATTTTCTTAGAACTCCTTTGGTGCTGGCTCTGTTTAGAGCTTTATAAACATGTAAAACTGCACACGGATTATGGAAAATAGAATTCTGAATAGTTTTGTCAAAGAAGCAATACACCCATCTTCTGTGGCTTTGTGTTTGACTGTTAACTTCATCTAGCCATCCTTACTGCTTCTGCTAGCAAACAGAAACCCCAAATGTCACAGTTTGGTTTTGCTTAGCCTAGCAACTTCTATTACACCTAGCAGAGCATGAAATCGTGCAGCCAAGTTCTTGATGTTAGCTCTCAATAACTGACTTTGGAGAGCAGGCCTATGACAACTCTTGAGCCAGGGTATTCTGAGTTTCCTCAGAACTTGTCAGCACAGCAGGCAGCTGTTACCATTTAGCTTTGGCCAGTGACAATGTCAATAGTTAAGAAAAGGTTTTAGGCAGTGTTAAGAAGGAAGTTGTATCAGTCTCATGTTGTGTGGATGCTGTCTTTGTTGTAGGGTTAAAAATATCCTGAACTACCAATGCAGAGTGCAAAACTGTCAGAATGTATTATGAGGAAAAGGAAATTTCTGTTGTCAGTGAGAGCCGATGGGGTTTATTATTACAATTGAATGGCATCATACACGATGTTAATAATTGCTCATCATTCAGGACAGTAGTGAAGTGCTTCAGGGAACCCAGAGACATCGTACACCACAATGTAATTGATAATAAAGACTTGTTGACTTAAAGAAAATCACTGTCTTTATTATACGCTGATGTTTTGCTTGTTAAGTCTGCTTTGAAAAAGAAAAATTTCAACTTCCTGATGTCTTAATGGCTGTTTCATGTATCAGTCCGTTCTTACGGCGCCTTTTGGCAACTATCACAGCTCATTTGCTTCTATATTTGATTTGTGACCTTGATGCAGGCAACAGAGTGGATTACTGCTCTCTGATGTTTTTGCCTGGTTTAATAAAACTTTTTTTGCATTTGGATAATAATCTCCATAATGGTAAATGCTTTTCATGAATTTCCTCATTGTAAAATAGCATTAAGATAACATTTACCCTGGGAGACTAATATGATGCTTGTCCTAGATAATCTTACAGTCTTTCACATATATCCGTGTTAATGCCATATTCTAGCTGTGTCTATCTGGTGTGTGAAAGCTTGGGTATTTTTTACCCAGCAGTATTTGTTGGAGCTTCCCCTAATGGGTAGAACACAAGCCCAGCAGCTCTTCTCACTGCCCTATCCTTTCCATCAGCAGCTCAGCTAGCAAATCCTTTTACTGTAAGCAGAGTGCTTTGGGAACAGTGTAAAGAATAGAGAACTCGGAGAGGACGGGTCCAGTTCATGTGTTCCCATCCTCCTGAAAATGTAGTTTCTTTTTTTTCCCCCTAAAGCATATTCTAACAATGCTCTGGCTGGATACTTTTCTTTGCCCAGTCAGTGACTCCTGTGGAGCAAAACAGGAGGGAAGGATCTCTTCTGATCATATCCAATACATCTCTCACTGTAGGAGGAAAGAGGAATAGTTGGAGAGCCAGCATAGATACATATAAGCAAATTCAGTTGTCACTGTATGTCTGTGCAAGCTATACAAGCGGACCTTTCTGCTTGGTGTCACATTAGTAATTTGTGGTAGCTGGCTTTGCTTTCTTGGTGTCGGTATCATCATCTTCAGGCACATTCTTTGCTGCTGTATACAGAGAAGCCCCCATATGTTGTCCTTAATGACTCTGTGCTGTTGGCATTGGAAACAGTGCTGTTTACCTACCTCCTCCTGTCACAGCTTCTGGGGATAGGTGCCTGCATGACATGCAGGGTATTCTTCAAGGGATTTTTCTAGTCTGTCTGAAGGCTGACAAAACCAGAATCTCCCACACCTGTGCAGGCACACAGGTGTGTATGTGTGTTTGTATGTATGTATGTACATATAAGCACGTGTACTTTCTTTCCACTTGTGTTGTGGTAGAAATGTGCTGCAATGTTTGAATTAAAAGTATTAATGTTGTGTATTGGGTACATATGAGAGCAGAAGAATCATTATCTGATAGCTCTTTTGGGCAGAATTGTAAGTCCTGGTTGTTGATGGACAGGGCTTGCAGGTGTTGCCATTTATACAGTTCAAGAAATCTGCATCTTGCCTCAAGATAAAAAGCTCTGACATCACTTTCATGTGAAGGTTATGCTGCCTAATATAGTATTCTTATCCTGCCAGTTTTAAAATGCAGTTGCAAAACGCAGAAGCCTTCTTTTATAACAGCCTGTGTTAACAGTCTGTAATAGCAATCTGTCAGTATCGAACGGGTTCAGTAGCTTTTAAATTCTGAGAGTCAGCGGGATATACATGCAGTGTTTTATTTGTTTGTTTCTTTTACGCTCAGCTGAGCTAGATGCTGAACACGCACAGAAGGTTTTGGATATGGAGCACACCCAGCAGATGAAGCTAAAGGAACGTCAGAAGTTCTTTGAAGAAGCCTTCCAGCAGGACATGGAGCAGTATCTTTCTACAGGATACTTGCAGATAGCAGAGAGGAGAGGCAAGTTTTAAAATACCTTCTGTGGTATTTTACACAGTTTTAAAATACCTTTTGTGAGTCACGAACTCACAACTTGGAGAACACTGTTGAGGGGTCAGAGTCAGCAGCAGATTTAATGCTTACAGATGGAGCACTGCAGTGCCTCGGTTCTTCCGCAGTGGAATCAAAACTTCGGATTGGCTTTTGAAACAAGTTTAGGGTTCCAGGAGAGCTACATACCTTAGAAGATGAGTCAGACAGTCTGCTCATTGTCTGAGAAATTGTAGAGCACTGAAGTATGTCTGGAATAGTGCTTTTCTCTGCAGCTGAAGAGCATATCCATGTCTATAAAGATGTGGGTGGAGGTGGCCCCTTTTGTCCACCAGCATTCCAAAGCCTGGGATTGTGCCTCAGGAAAATTGCAGAAGTGCAGATGGAAGCTCAGTGTTGTATTTCAAAACAGTTCTGAGGTGGTAGCTCTTTCCATGGTCTGTGTAACATACAGGAGTGTGTGATTTAGGACATGGGAGATCAGGTTAAGCTCTCTTTATTATGAGATGACTCAAGTCTGGCACCTCCTGACTAGCTGAAGCACAAGAATGCCATAGACATCCATGTGGGAGGTATCCATCTGTTGGGCCAAAATGCAGGGATTGTAGGACCAGAAAGAAAGCAAGCGGGAGAATAAATCACTCATGTGGCAGAAGAACTGTAGAGATACTGTCCCTGCTACAAAAGCAGTTCAGCTATCATTTGTGATGCCAGAGCAGGTAATACAATCCGGGATTTCCATTTCTCTGCATGACTCCTATAGCCATGCATCTGCACGATGCTGTAGATGGGTTGCTAAGACAGCCTTCTGAGAAGTGGAATATGTCAGTCTAAATCTCTTAGGAAGGAATTGAGTTGGGTTGTCTTCTTTCTGTATAGGTACAGTCCACTTAGACTAAAAGTAGACATTGTCACTGGCTAGTACTGGACACACAGCTCTGTTAAAGGGTTTAACTTTCTGAACTTCAGCTTTTAACATGATGTAGA
The DNA here is from genome assembly GCA_002631895.1 of Agapornis roseicollis. Lineage (NCBI taxonomy): Eukaryota > Metazoa > Chordata > Aves > Psittaciformes > Psittacidae > Agapornis > Agapornis roseicollis. The sequence continues at coordinate 62,939 of NDXB01019727.1, read as the reverse complement.
ACCCATGCATATCAAAGGAACTGGTTTAGTGAAAGATTTGATCCTGCAGTACAGTTAAAAGTACAGAGCTATAGTACATTTGGGAAAAAAAACCAGCAACAGTGAAATGGCAGGATTTCATCTCAGTTCACATATGAAGGCTTTTAACAGTGCAATCGTTAAATTTAGAGAAACCAATAAACTGTTCATGTAATATTTGATGTTAAAACATGCAGCGACTGGAACTTACTGTGTGCATTTGCATGTCTTACTGTTCAAGGAAGAAGATGCTCATCCAAGTATTCATTCAAGTATTTATTTCCCTTGAGAGCCGTCAGTATTGTATTGACAACAATAAGTAAATTGCTTGAATAATTAATAATGTGAAATCCCCATGCTGATATTGGGCATCAGCCTGGGTTTGCATACTACTGCCATTTGTTAGCCTTAACTGTATGAGGAGGAGGAATGGCTGCTTTCTGTGAACATTATTCCTGATTTCTGAATTTCCACATCCCTTGTATATTGACCTTTAGTGATTGTGTGCTTAAATGTGTGTGGTCTTTTTCTCTAAAAATGCTTTTAGTTGGGAGAATTAAAAAGGAGTGTTGCAAAATGGAAAGTTTCAGTCTTTTCCCGTGAGCCCCATTCCTAGAGTATTTCTGACAATGCTGTTGCTATAGGTATTTTTGCTAAAAGTGTTTTGCTTTACAAAACCAGTAATGGATGTTAGTTTCACAATAAAGACTGCATAGAGTAGTCTTGGATTGGACTGAGATAGCTGCTGGGCAGCTTCTCTGGGTGTGCTCCTTCCAGATGTAGTTTAATTGTTTACTAATGCACCCAATTATAGCAATTATTAAAGCTTTTATAGATAATAACACCATGTAACTGATTTCAGTTTGCTCATTGCACTGTTTTTACTACAGAACCGATTGGAAGTATGTCTTCCATGGAGGTGAATGTGGACATGCTGGAACAGATGGACCTAATGGACATGTCTGACCAAGAAGCACTTGATGTCTTTTTAAACTCAGGAGGCGAAGACAATAATATGCTTTCTCCCATGCTGGGTATGATACTAGTAATGACAATGGGCTTAAAGTGGTAAATGACCAGAATTGCTCTAATTTGTAGTAAACCTGCACACTTTATGTAGATGGAATATTTTTCATCAGTGTTTTTTCAAAACGTTAGTGTTTAGTTGCAGTATGAGAGAGATTGCTTCAGAACTACTGCATATTTCTGGACTGTCTCTTTTTTCATCTGGTTACTGCAGTTCTCATGTTGGGTTTGTCATGGTATGGATAAGCGAGGTGTTACATACTGCTTTTAAGGTGCATTTTTCTCAAGATGAAGTTAGTAGAAGGCATTTTAACAAACTTCAACAGAAAGTTTGCAGCAATTAGGGCTTACTTTTGTCATGGCCTTCTGGAATTTGTTCATAACTTTGGCACTTTGAGGTAACTTTAGACCAGTTTTATCCTGCAAGATCTTCAGTGAGAGGTGTTCTCTGAACAGTTGAACCATGCTTCAATGTGACAATGTTCTGGAAGCTTCTGAATAGTGATTTTGGTGCTGCAGCTCTTTCATGTAGCCTTCTTACTGCTGGTAATGTTACTTAAATTGGATTAAATTAATCCTAAACCAAAATCTGATGTGTTCTGATGAACAAAACCAGGTTTACGTTTTGCCAAATTGCAGCAGGATGAGGGATCTGCTTACAGCAGGAACTCAGTAATAGTGGATACTTTGTCCACAGTACTAAAATGCCTTTTCCCAAAAGAGCGGAGGTGATGAAGGTCCTTTAAAAGTACTTTGATTTCTTTTGAAGCTACTGGTTGAAATACTTTTATACAGGTACTTACATTGAAGAACCAGTATGCGTTAAATACTATCCTATGTTTTGGAACATGTAAAGGAAAATGTTAATAATATCCTGGGGTATTTGTCTTCCTCCCTGTGTAAAGATGATTATTACCTGCTGTGAACATGAAACGCTTACTGTAAGTACTTAAGGCACACTTGGCTACTAAAGGTTTTATTGCAAAACCTAAATTCAGGTGGCTGGTTTTGGATAGGCATCCAAATCATGCATTATTAAATTCGATCATTGTTTGAGCATGCAAGTAATTACAGAACCTAGGACTGTTTCCCCATTGCTGGGTCTTTGGCAAATGTTGGACCAAGAAGCTTCATGTCTTTTTTAACAACACAGTGTAACTGAATTTCTCAGGAAGTGTAGAACTACGAAGAGCAGGGTTGGTTGTTTTGGTTTGGTTTTTTTTTCCCCTTAAATAGATGTAAAGCTTATTAGCCTTTGAAAAAAAACCCTATAGAATTTACTTTCTGCTGTACTATATTACAGTGTGTATGTATAGATGGTGTATTTATTATCTAGATGCACACACACTGTGTGTGAGCTTGGCAGTGCTGTAATGTTCTAGCACTGTAACATTAGTGCAGAGGTTGGGTAGGCTTGCAGCAAGATTTACTCTTCTAGTTACTGCGACTACAGCATTAACAGTCTTGTCACTGTTGTGGTTCCAGACAGTTAATTTCCCTCTGAATCAGAAGGGATTTTTGTGCTTGCTGTAAGGACCTTGCACCCTGGTGATAAGCTAAATATGCAACAGTTTTCATTCTCAGAAAAGGTAACTCTTCCTTTTGGTGTCAGTGGAGGAGGGGGTTGGTCAGGGTAAGATTTGTTTCACAGTTTTACTGAACGCCACAGAACACAGCTAAAGTTATTTTAATAACTGGAAAAAATAAAAATCAGCCCAAGATATTAAAACTTTTTCAGCTTTTTCTATAAACGTGACCATCTTCTGGGCACTGGTTTTATATCATGAGAGTAAGGGGAGCTGAAAAATTTGCCCACCTCTGCCACTCTAGAACTAAACTCCTCTGCATGCCTTGTGTAAATTAATCTAGGACGTGCTGGTGTGCACAACATGGGTGTCTTTAAAAACATTGCCAGTATCATTCATTAGGGACTGTAATGACAGGACAAAGGGAGAGGTTTAGATTGGATATAAGGAAGAAATTCTTTCCTGTTAGGGTGGTGAGGCACTAGAATGGGTTACCCAGGGAAGTTGTGAGTGCTCCATCCCTGGTGGTATTCAAGGACAGGTTGGATGAAGCCTCGGGTGGCATGGTTTAGTGTGAGGTGTCCCTGCTTATGGCAGGGGGGTTGGAACTTGATGATCTTAAGGTCCTTTCCAACCCTAACTGTTATATGATTCTATGATTCATGTTCAGTATAACTTCATGTTCTCCCTGAGGAAGCAGCTCAGTAGAGCTGCTAGGCATCCTCCACAGGATTCTTAAGAGGCTTTTTCTCACACAGGTTACTCAGTGCTGAGCCTGGGTGCCCCAACTATGGTGGAGAACTTACTAGGCATAGTAGAGAAGTCAAAAAGGGCATTATTTGGCCTATCACATAGAAGGAATATATGTTTCCCCATTTTAACTTATTTCATTTCCTGCCAGGAAGTGTCCAGAATAGAAGATCTAAGATAATGTTGAAATCTGAACTCACAAATGCAAGCGAACACCATTGCACTGAACTTGCTAAGACGACTTGTTGTACAGGATGTGGAGGAAGCATAGTCTCAAAATCCCATTTGTGTGCACTTGAGCTACAATACAGCTTTACCAGCAGGAATACTTTCATGCTGAGAGCAAGAAGTGGTTTTGCTTCCATCTCTTTGCTTTCAGTCAAAACTGGAGATTATTATTGCCTGTCTCCTAGTTTGTTTGTTTTCCACCCAGGTTTATTTGTGTCCTTCTGTTGGACAGAGTATGTCTGGAGGATCTTCCTATTGGCGATGATTCTCTGCAGATGCTGAAGACCAACAAATTTTATTATAGGAGTTTATCAAAGTTGGAGTTAGGAGGATTACTTGGGTGTTGGCTAATAGGCAGGCTGGACACCAGCTACATCTCTTTGAACAGTCAGGACTTGATATTCCTGCAGTCTGACCTTATTTGTTCTCAAGAGTTAGAAATTCTAGAACAAGCCAAATGGACACTCCATCAGAAAGAGCTTAAAGCCAGCCTGCGGTTTGTATTTGAGGTCAGCTTCAGAAAAGCCAAAGGGCAACTTTGGTTTTGGGAAAGGTTTTCCAATGGTGTTTTGCAAAAGAAGCAGAACAGCCTCAGTGCAACTCATTAACCAGGGTTGAACTCAAGTTAATTTACTGACTTGTTTTTCGCTCGCTGTGCTGAAGTTTGATTGTTGTTGTTTTTCCATCTCTAAGGGCCTGAATCCAACACCTACACGAATGAGATAAGTCTCCAGGTTCCGAGCCAGTCTGAATTACGCCAGAAACTGTCATCTTCCCTGTCATCAACCTGCACCGATTCTGCCAGCCAAGATGCAAGCGAAGGGGAGTCGCCAGTTGTTCAGTCCGATGAAGAGGAAGTTCAAGTGGACACTGCTCTTGCTGCTGTAACTGAAAGAAAGGGTGCTTCAGATGTTAGTGACGAAAGTGACTCTCAGACTATTTGAATCTTAAACCCATATCCTTTAAGAATGACTTCTGAATGAATGAACAAGTGAATGAAGAGCTTGCCTGTGTAGCAGTTTGCTAACCAAGCGTTAACAGCCACATCTTTTTACTTAGTGATACTGCCTTTTTACAGAATCACCAGTCATGTGGAGGTTGGTTTTTAAAAGAAAAAAAGCCTAAAGCACACACACTTTAACCATAGTCTTGGGGCTCAGGGGAGCAGTGAACCTGTTGTATATACTATGTATAAGAGAATTAAAGAGGGAAGATGCAAGTTACTTTGACCACTAACCATTAATGGCTCATTGGAAGTACTTAGACTTGGTGTGTAATACTGAACCCAAATTGTTCCTTGCATGTTGTCAGCTGCTGCAACTCAAGATTTAGGATCCAAACCAAAATGAAAAGTTATTTTCTACCTTTACTACCTACTGACTGCCTACTGCCTTTGTCTACTAGAGCAGCAGTGTTTACTCTCTCACACTTCTTATTCAGGACCAACTTAGTTATCATAGGTGTTAAGATAAAAAAAAGAAACTGCAAAAGAGGAGAGATGCATACTGAGATGTGACACTCCTCGTGGAGCAGAGTTCTTAGCATTGTATGAACTTACTCCTCTTTCGAGAAAATAAAGTATTTCTATCTCAACCATGTCTTTTACTTAATGACCCAAATATTTTGTCCATGACAGTGAACAGAGGAGACTAATTCAGAAAAGAAAACCAAGTCACTTATGAGGAGCACCAGCGTAATTTACTTTTCCATGGTAAAATGTTTGACTACACTGATGCAAGCCAGCAATCCTGAATGAATTATAACTTAAATGCTTGCATTTTATAAACCATAGGCCCTGTAGCTGTCATCTTGCTGCCTCTTTTTTTTCCTGCAGTCATTTTTTGTCTTGAAACTTGAGGTCTGAGTATGTCTAACACCTGTTGCTTGTCAAGTCTCACGCTCTGTTTGCAGGGATCTGCTCTCCTTTGAGAAGGCTCCTGGCTCTGCTCTTCATGCACAGAGGGAAGGAATGTAATCAGGAACAGCGTAAGTAAAAGGATGAGCTGCAGGGTAGATCTCTTGGCAAAGACCTGCCCTGACAAAGGACTGATGCACATTCTCCAGCTCCCTAGCTGGGAAGTGGCCAGTTCCCTGAAGGATTCGCTCTGTTTCCTGTTACCCAACAGAGTGTTTCCTGAGCCCTCTCTAGGAAATTCAAGCTAGACACTCGCTACCTGCAGTTGGTTATTTTCTGTTTAACAAGGTGTCTGTTGCAGGCAGCTTTTCTTGAAGGAGCTTCCTTTACTCACTGGCTTTCCAGAAGACAGACAAAATGTCCAAAAAAGTTTTGTTTTTTTTTATTAAACCTCGTAGTACAAACCTGGAAAGTAAACAAAAAACTGGCAATAAACAACATGAAGTCTTTCCTTACAAGGAAAGAGAGCAGAGCAGCGCTAATAAATTAAATGTCAAACTGTAAGCCATAGTCAGAAGTTTACTGTCAAGAGGGAAAAGTACACAGCAAGGCCATAAAAACCAGACAACCACATTTGAAAACACTTGACTCTGTTTATGTTATTGTTAAATATTCCAAAACAGTTCAGTCTTCTGCAACAACAACCAACAAATTGTATTATAGGACTTTCCTGACAGTCACCACTGGCAAGCTCAGTGCAATATGGGTAGCTACGGTATTGTTGAATTCAATTACGAAACAAAACAGTTTGTGAAAACATTTTCCCTTTTTTATTCCACACATACTGTACACACAACCAGAAAAGGGCAACAGCTACTCCATTATTATCTTTTGTTGTTGTTCAGTGATGTAAGCAGCACTTATAAATGTTACAAGAAAAACCCTGTAAGCATCCAATCCAACCGATGAAGAAAGTGAAACGTAAGGCTTTTCTTCATCTTGTCTCTTCGCCATCCCCCCTCCCCACCCCAAGAAAAGGCTCAAGTATTTAAAAAAATTTACAGGCATATGTACAAAAGGTGTGATTTTTTTTTGTTTCTTTTTGTTACAACATGAAGAGAAAAAATAGACAAGATGGAAGCAAATGCATTTTCACATTCAAAAGAAAGATGCAGACCTGCTAGTGGCTCTAAATGGGATCATATAATGAAACAAATTCAGAACAAAAATTAATGCTTGACTGTGTAAAGGTGTGAGAAACAGCAGTGGAATGGAAATGGAATGTTAGAAAGATTGCACGTCTATGACAAAAGAAGCACTTATGGCTTCAATCACTTTTTTTTTCTTTTTTTTCTTCTTTTTTTTTCAAAGGATGCTATTGAAGGGTTTTTGATAAAGTAGCCAACAGCACCAAAAAATAACAGGATGGATTTCCTAATGAAATCAGGCACAGTTTTCCCTCACGTGACTCCTCAAGGCAGGCAGTCTTTTTTCCTCCTTTTTTTTTTCTTTTTTTTCTTTATTTTCATTTTCCCCCCTCAAACAGATGCATAGTGATGTGCTGGTAAAAGAGAACATACTCCAAATCTCCTCCTTTTGCCTACAAGTTAGGAAACAAAGTCCATCTTCAGCTGCCAAAACCTCCCAAAAGAAAGTGTGTAGTCTCCAATTTAAAAAATTACAAAACTTATCTTGCTGTGACAGAATAAAAGACAGCCAAAGTAAAGCAATTCCGTTCAAGTTTTTGTCTCCTATCCCTTTTCTCTCTAGAAAAATCTGCTCACACGACCGGAGAACAAATTATAAAACACATCCAACTTCAGCCTAGTCCAAAAACGGGTTAAAAGCCTTTCTTCACAGTTACCAAAAAGGCTTTTTCTTTTTTCAGCCATAGGGACAATACAAATTAATGTTTTATCAGCCCCTTGCCGCTTTTAAAACAGTGAACATACGGCAGTTCAAAAAAATCAGACTGCTGTATCTATCTAGTCTAAGTACAAAAAAAAAGTCAACAGTTTAATGCTAAAACAAAATTAGTTCTCTAAAACCAGAAGAAAATCTTCTTTAGAGCTAGTGCAAAGACAGCTTGTATTCTACAGCAAGTACTCCAAACTATGGTATAATAATTACAAAAAATATATATAAATTGACAAAATGAGAGTGTTGGCATCTTCAGGATTAACTTGAAGCACTTTTGGATGAACTGGAGGATGAAAGCCTAGATGATGGCACGTCAACTGTCGCTCTCTTACGAGGTCCTCTTTTTGGTGTAGGTTTGCTGATACAGTTCTCAATGCTGCCATTTTTACCAGATACTTTTCCACAGATTTGATTGACTAGACTGATTATTTGTTCCTGTTCAGGGAGAGAGAAAAAGAAAACACAAATTAGCATCCGCCCTTTCTCCAGTCACTTCTGATGGACGCTGATGCAGTGCTGCCGTTTTGACTGAAAGCCCCTAATGGGGAAAAAACCTTGGCTCATATACTATATTCATGACCAGGATTTTCAGGGAATGTACTGTGCAGTAGTCCAGATACTGCCCTTGTTGAAGCTCCCCGCTCCAAATGCGAAGACAGTGATGAGCAGATCTAGAAACCTCTTGACAAGAATGAAGAAGCTGGGCTCCATCATTACTACACTGAGGTCAGAAATGTTCTTCAGATATAACTTAAAACCCACTGCTGAACAAAGTTGCAAATGCTGTAATTATAAACCCACAGTAGCACTGCTTTTAATTTACTATTTATTAAGTGTTTCTTGAAAATTTAAGGAAAAGATCCCACTTTTTCCTTGTGACATTGTTGGCATTGGTTACAAGATGCTACTTGTGTTTAATGCTGTCAGGATGTCTGGGTGTGCAGGTGCTCTGAGCCCATGCAAAGAGAAAGCTGTTTGCTGCCATGCAGAAAAGGGGCATTATGATCAGAAGGGATCAGGAGACATCAGAATTTGGCTGCAGTGCCATTCCTACCTCCACTGCATTCAGGGACTTGGATGAAGTTCAGGACAGGGGAGAGATTTTTCAAACTGGCTGGCTCACCCTAGTACAAATGTTGAGAATTTGCTTTTGTGCAGTGCTGAAGCAGCTTCTTAGTGAAGTCTATCTAACAGTTAGACCTGCTGTGCAGGTGATCTTTCTCCTCATTCACAGCCCTCAAAACCAATTCTGGACCAGTAGCCAGGCATGCAGCAGTCAAATGTCTTTCAGAAATGTAGAAACTCTGACAGTTTTTTCCATTTGGAAAAACTACCCAGAGAAGCCCATCTCAAAAAGCTGCTTGCACCAGCACTGATCTCCAAAAGCTGATTTTGTAATCTCTCTTACTGCTTCATTATCCACCATTCAGAGTAACAGTGAAATGCTGCCCACCCAATCCCTCACCCATTCCCTTATACATTGGAGACATGGAGCTAATTAGCCAGATGAAGAGGCATCCGTCATTTGATTGTACTGTGATGTAGCATGAGTCCAGAACCCAGACACTGTCCTAAATCACCAGCCTGAGCTCTGTGAGTGTTCACCATCACATTTGCTTGAAGCCATTACTGGACCTCTTGTCTACAAGTACTCTACAAGTTTGCCTTAGAGAAGGTTCAAACTTGACTGGAGTTATCCACAGAGAAGTTATCCAGAAGTAGAGAAGTTACAAGAAATTAACCAGGCAAAGCACAGTTTCATGTTCTATAGCATCCCAAAGCACTAAATGCCTTCTCTGTTCTGTAATACCTATCCATGCCATTATGCTTCAGGTTTCATCTTTGTAATCATGCTTCCCTCTATTTCTTTCACTTAGATCATACTACAGCACCTTCTTCCACATCCAAGAGCCCCCAGCACAGTCTCTTGAGGTCTCAGTAGGAGAAAGACAAAGCTAAATCTACTCCCAAATTTTCAGTGTCAAAGCTCAGCAGCATCACAAAGCTACATCATACAGACCTCATCGTAACGGTACATCATTTTCAGTCCCCGACAAGACTTCTGTTTTTCCACATGCCGCAGGGCACACTCCAAGCAGAAGACAACATTTTCATTCTCCTGTACGACCTATATAAAAACACAGGAGTAGGGGGGAGAAGTGCAATAAGCCCCAGATTGTAGCCATGTTATGCACACAGTACTGAACTACTGTCTGAGCTATTAAAATTAGTTAGAGGCATAAACAAAAAGTATTACACATTGTGAAATGATTCAGAATGTGTAAGAACAAAGTACATAGCCATTTTTGAGTGCTAATGCTGGCAAATACATATGATTCATAAAAAAAAGCCCAATCTAATAGTGATATAAGTATCTAACACATAGCCTAAAGATTTCCTGAAAGCAGCCGTTTCAGGTTACTTTAAATGCTGTCTTGAATAAGGATATAATCAGCAGCTTAGCCACAGGATTCCTCAGCTACTGTCTCATTCAGCAGAGGTCACATTTGCTCAGCTGGCTACCAGCCAAGTCTACACATTCAAGTTGGAATTTGACAACCAAGTTGATTTTTTTTTGTCCCTTACTACTTTTTTCAGAGCCTGATGAGGAAAAATCCTTTCCTTGATTACACTTACTCCAGAGCAAACAGCCCAGAAGTAAGAGGATTTGGTTGTCTTCTTTTTTCCTCAATAGACTCATTTTAAAGTGACTTCAAATTAATACTGCTTAAACACCCACCCAAAGCCATGTATAAACTGAGTGTACTCTACTTTGGGGGGGGGGGGGCCTGTAGCTA
>NDXB01019727.1:11789-52722 GCA_002631895.1 Agapornis roseicollis | reverse complement strand
CAAAACCAAGTATAAAATGGGGGTTTCTTTCTTTGGGGGGGGGGGGGGAACAACTATAGCTAACCATTTAACAAGTTACATTGTCCTTCCATCAAAAACCTGACATATGTAACCAAAAAACCCCAAAGGATGTCAGAATAATTGCAGTATTTCCAGAATATGGACCTGCACACACTGTACTGTATTTACTTAAATATCTGATCTTGGAATTAAGTGGTACATGAGGTTGTGGGAGGAGGTTTTTGGTATTTTTAATTAAATTGCTGTATTTCTAGGTGTTCTGCATACAGCTAAAATCCTGGAAGTGTCACCACGGTGGTAAGCACACCTTCAAAAGCCAGTAGGAAATTACTTGTAAAAAGAGAGAAAGTTTATGGGCATGAATCCTGTTTCTGAACAGACAGGTTGGCAAACAACATTGCAGCTTGACAGACAGAATACATCTACCCTGCAATTTGTCTTGCAGGGAAATTGTCACAGCACAGGCTGTAGCTGCATGCCTAAGGCTCAGGGCACATGTTTTTGTTGCTAGCTCATCCTGGGAACTGTTCTGCCATGACTTACAACTACTGGCAACCAGCAGGTATCTTTGTTACCTCTCTTAGCGCAATGCAGCCACGCAGCTGAGTGACTAGTTTACCCCTTCTTTACAGGGGGAGGGAAGCTAGCTGTTGTCTTCTGCCTGAGGCAGTAAATGTTCTGAGACAAACCAAATCAGCATCTCTGCATCTTGTGTGGAGTGTATGAGATAACTCAGTAGCCATCTCCTGTCTCTCAAATGCTTATAGTCCGTTACAGTGCCCTACCAGGGGAGACAGTACCCCAGAGGAGGCAAAGGACTTTACTCACCATGGAAAGATAGCACAGGTGCTGACAAATCTGACATCTCCTCTCCGACGTTTCTAACTGCAACCACTTTCGAGGCTTTTTCTTTCCATCCATCCCCGTGCTGCTGCTGTCATGGCTGCCGTAGCGCGCTGAAGAATGGAGACCTGCCTCGTAAAGCTGCCGCCGCTGCCTCAGCTCTGTGTCCCTGTGAATGGTTTATGCAATTAGACACAGGCATGACCTCACACCACCACAAAGCCATGTATAACCACCTTTTTACCACCATCATCATTGAAACCTTAGCTCCACACAGCAAAGCCCTGATTGTTGTTGGAGGTTGGTGCCATTCCCTACTCATGGTGAGAGATAGCCAGCACCACAGAAACACTGCCTAATTGCAAAAGCTATCTCCGGATTTTAACAGCGACCACTGTATCGAGCCAGTGGTTCTCAAACTGCTCCACAGAGAACTGGGGACTGATGAGTACTTCCTGTAGGTCGGTGGTTGCCCAGGGCCATGTGAAGAGTCAGGAGATGTGGCTAACATGGCTGTCATCCTGAAGTTGCCAAAAGCCACCTGGAGCAGGAAGAGCCGTTGCTGTCGGCAGTAACAGCCACCTTCATCAGGAGGCAGAGATGAACCAAGGACCTGCTGCCAGGAGGAGCTTCAGGCAGGAAAGGGGGAGCAGGGCAAGTGATTGTGCCAAAAGACGAAGATCTTGCTGTACACCCAGGGAAAGAGAAGGAGATATCAATTAAGGGTAAAAACTAAGCCCTCCGGCCGCCCTTCACCCACGGCATCCGCAAGGTGGACAGTACTTCCTATGCTGAACTATGCAGCATTAGGAGAGCAGGTCAGGTTGGAGCCGAGTGGAAGACAGCAAGCATGGAGTGAGCTGAGCAGATGTAAGGGGAGAATTAAAAAGCTCACCACCAGACACAGCTGAAAATGGGTGGAGAGCCAAGCTAAGCAAATGGCATGGGCAAACTGAGCAACCAAGGCAGATCAAGAGAGGAGGCAGCAAAAAACAGAACAAACAAGCAAAACAAAGCAAAGGGGAAAAAATATGGTAGAGTGTTCCACTTTGTTGGGGTTTTTTTTATGGGTTTTGTTGTGTGGGGGTTTGTTTTCCATAAGCAGGCACAGGAAGGACCGATATCCTCCACAGAATCCCAACCTAAGCGTAAGAACAAGTTTGAGAACCACTCTGATAGAGGTCGATGTGACGGTCTAACAGCAAGCACCAACATTTCTGTTTCACCTTTTGCACTTGCAGTCTTTTCCTCTTCAAGATAAAAAAAAAGTAATAAAAAAAAAGGCACTTGGAAGGGCTCACTCCCACAGGGGAACCAGCTGCAGGTAAAGCAGTCAGCACACCTCTTTGTATTTCTTTCTGAACACTAAAACAACACATGGGCTGTTTTCCCCTTCAATCTGTCACTGGAAATTTTCCAAATGAACATGCTAGTTAGTTAAATACAGTTTGTAGGTTCCATTCATCAAAACTTTCTTGACATCTCGAGTATCAGTTGTCACAAACTTGAAAGATAGGTAGCAACTACATGGTAGGGAACAAAAGAGAAGATCATTACACAGGAAGCCAGGCAACATTATATTTTCTTTTTTTACCTATCTTAAGAGAAACCCTAAACATGTTTCCTTAATACTGAGGAGAATGCGAGATGCATTAGCACCTATAAATAAGCTTCTCGTTTACTCAACGGCTTAAATCAAGACAACTTTCTGTAAGCAAAGTACCTTCTACAGCTGCAGCGTAAATGATCTTAATGCTGAAGACAAGAGTCCCTGGTGCAGAACCCATGACCGACATGGATAGACAGTGGCTGCTGATGCCAAGAGGCTGAAAAACTGAATAAAGGTATTTAACCACTTGGCTCCATGCAGTTCACGTAACGCTTCAGGAAAGCTTGAATCTGAGCACCAAGAATCAACAAAACAAAAACCCAAGGCAAACTGTAGCTTTAATCCCATGATGGTGCCTGAAGCAGGGAGTTCTTAGAATAAGACATCCTAACCATGGGCACTCTCACATCAGATACAGCCAAGTAAACTGCTTCTTCCACGTGTGGCTGTCTCGGAGTTTGTTTGCTGGGCTTTTCCTTGGTTAAGTAGGTACAAGACATGCGTCTGAAAGGGTTACTTACGTCATCCACCTCCAGAGTCTGTCAATTAAAACAAAATAGGTACAGCAGGCCCCCAATTCGTTACCTGAGCTCTCCAAGAAGTGATGATATCGTACTCAGAGTCGGCCCGTTTTCCTTTTTTGCTTCTGCTGTTGCAATCTGATAAAGCAACTTTTCCATCGAAAATGGTTTGGCGATACGTCGTCTCTTCATTTCCTGGGACAGAAATGCCAAATTAGTTCTTCAGCATATCGGAAAATAAAAGTTATAAAGAATGACTTCAATGTAGCCAAAAGGAGCCTTTTAAAACCACCAAAAGTAAAAGCTTCCCGTAGTCCAAATTAAGCAAAGTATTTATGTCCCAACTTACAACCAGCACTAACTACACACTGAAACAAATGCTAATCAGAAGTAAATCCTTCCAGTAGAAAGTGAGGTGCCCAACGGCATTGCTGAACTGGGGTCCTCCTGATGAAAAGACTACGAAAGGAGACTTTCTGCTCATGCTTTAGGTGAACCAATGCCACAGAAAAAAATTGAAACCTTAAACCAAACGCATGCTACCAGCCATCATGATCAACTGCTTTCCTGAAGCATGCCCCAGTGCCTCTTACAGCTAACATTCTGTTTTCATTCAGTCAACAGTAGAAAGCAAAAAAGCATCTGCAGTACATGATGGCATATATGAAAATATGGAATCTGTCTCTTTGCTCTGAAATTTAATGCAGAATGAAAAATAGGCAAAGTCTGCATCTACAAAGAGAAAGAAGCAAAATTCAAGTACTCCAGTGTCACCACATTTCAGGTACACCCTTTTTTCAAAGAATAAAATTAAGCTTCATCAGTGGACAAGATCAGGACAGGAGAACTGTCCCCAGAATGACAAAAAGAAGGAGAAGGCTGTCCAGTCAGAGGTTAACTTGCAGTTCACCAAAGTGGAGGAACCAACAAACACCTCAAAATTCTCTCCCTAAAATGTAATCTTTGCTGTGAAGACCAAGAGGAGTAATGTGATCACTTAAGCTCACCAACGCACTGTTTGCACTCTCAGCCATCCAGTAGTATCTCTTTCTCGCCTGCTTGACACACAAGGCTGCTGTTATTTTGCATCTTTTAAAACATCAAAGTCAACAACTAGCAAAATAGGCAGATGCCAGGGAAAAAAGACAATAAGCAAAAGGAGAGGGTCCAGTTCTGCTCAGTTTTGCCTGTTATCAGTTCCTCTCTGTGTAAGCTTTTAAAGCTACTTTCCTGTCCGTATGAACTGAGTGATTTTAAACCCTTTTGATAATTCTTACATAGGCAAATTCCTTTATTTACTGCACACTTGGGAAAATGAACCGTTTTCCCAGGTATCTGGAGTTCTGTTAGTGTCATTTGAAAACTGTGACCCTCTGGAAAACAAAACAAGTTGAGCTGTACTGGCCTTAGTACAAATCCCTGAGGAATGCAGAAAGAGACCTCCCTCCATGATAAAAACTGACCATTTATTCCCATCTTCTGCTTCTCTTTAAATCAGTTAGTTTTCTGGTGCATGAACCTTCCCTCTCAACCCATGACAGGCTAATTTCTTTAAGAACCCATCCCAAGGAACCTCTTCCAGAACTGCTGACAGACTCTGTCAACTGGATCTCTTTTGTCCATATATCCTTCCAAAAGCTTCATTGCAAAAGCCATGTTGACTACCCTGGGCTTGTTCTTTTCTACATTGATTTGTTCTTTTGGTCTCTGGGAAGTTGTTCTCTGAAATCTCCTTTTGCTCTGTATTTGTATGTATTTTCATGCATCTTGCTACAGTGGATGTGTTACTTGTATTTCAATCTTCTGCATACAAAAGGGGGTTTTGGTCTCATTTCAAACAGACTTCTTTCTCCTGGTGTTAGGCATGCCAAGTTTAGTGGGGGTTTGCCTTTTGAACATTTGTTTCTTACTAAGCAACGTGCACATGTTGTCTCTTAACACAGCATCTTTAAGCAATTTCTATGCTGCACGCAAACACTTAACCCTTCCTTCTGCATTCTCAATTTAACAAGCTTCCTTGTGTTTATGCAAGGCTGTCTTTTGAAATGAAACACCACAGCAGTGGATATTTCATGGTTTACTGCTCTTTCAGGGTTCTTAATCTCTGCTCACCATCACAGTGCAGCTATTTGACAGTGATATTTTGAGCTGGGCTCCACCACTGCTGAGAAGCGAGATGCGAGTTTCTTCTCCTTGCATGGATTTCCTAACTAGCTGTTCCCAGAACCCATTTCTGTTCTGGCATTACACACAACACAACCACTATCCTAGCTAGGGGGAAGAGGCCAGCATTTCCCATTATTATCATATATCCTGGCCTCACAGGTTTTCTCATCTCCTTTAGCATGACAGAGGCTGAACACCATCTGATATGGTGAAGGAGGAGTGAACGTGCAGAGTGATAGAGTTAATGCTGAGAAGCCAAACACACACCATGTATGCAAAGCTGATGGCTTCGAAGCAGTCTAGCCTGGTCCTGTGGCCACACTGCCACTGGTATTTGGGGGGGCAATTCTAGAGTGCCTCTTACCATTTGGTTGCATCTAAAAGTAACCCAGCATGCTAAGGCAGCTCTGTGATAGGAATCAAGGAGTGGTCATCATGTGACATTATAAAGGCACATTCCTCAACCAAACTAAAACTTGTTGGGGGGGTACATATAAAGCCTCTGCCAGCATACTGGCTGGACAGTCAGGAGAACAGTGTTAGACTAATACCATGCCTTTCCTATTTAGAACAGGAAGATCAGGGCACAGGGATTCTGTCACCAGTGACAGAGTTAAACCTGGATTATTTTACTGTAATCTCTCTTTTGGTTGCAGCAGTGCTGTTCCAACTGGATGACTAACTCCATCTTTCTTATGTACTTCTTCCTCTCCTATTACAGTACCAGCTGAGTCTCTTCACCAAGTTTCTGGTGGGCCCTATAGCACCAAAGGCCTGCTTTAAAACCAGATGTTCTTTCTTATTTCCAAACCTCTAGACCAGAGTGCATTCATTTAGTTCAATATTCTGTTTTCCTGTTTCCTAAATGAATTGTACTAACTTTGCCCAGTGCCTTATTTGAGGACATGGAGTACCCCATTGCCATTCCAAACGCAAACTCTTCACCACACCTGCAAACCTTTCTCTCATCCTAAGTTTAAAATTTCAAGAGCTCTCAGGGTGTTTTTTAAAAGCCAGCAACTTGGTTCCACATATGGTTTAGGTGAAAACTCTCTGTCCTTTACACAGGCTTTATACTAATTCTTTTATTCCCACAATTATCCTAACTCCTTACAAACCACAATCAATCCCATTTCAGATGCAGAATTTCATTTTTTCCATATATTAAAGGAGACTGAGCAGTCACTCAATACAGAAATGAAACAACACTGTTCAGTAATATAGAGTCACTATAAAAAACTCAGGTCACAGTAGCACAGAATGAAACCAAAGTTAATTTATCAAACAGTTGAAAACTGTCAATATTGCTGTTGAGAACAGGCAGACAGGAAGGTACAACTGTCAGAGTTCATTAACAGTCCAAAATGGGCATCTTGCTCATTACACAGAATGTCCCAACCTCTGAAAAGCACAGTCCCAGCCCACCTTTGAAAATGGCCGAGTGACTTGCCAAAGTGAAGGAACCAAGGAAAAATTTCCAAGATTTAAGGGAGTTAAGAACGTAAGATAGTTTGAGGAAACAAAGGAAGGAAGGAAAATAAAGGAAAGGAAAAGCAGAGTGCAGTGGGTGTTTACAGAATTACTTTGATACACACATGTATCTGTGGTTCTCCTAAAGTTTGTGAGAACTGTGACTTCACTTTCCAGGGTAGGTTATCATAGATTGGAATCGGCTGGATTTTCAATCAGCCTATGTTTACCCAGTGCAAACCTCTTGAAAGTTAATCAAAAGAAACTGTTCTTCAGAATTTGAGGCACCAAGAAGAGCTTTTTAATTGCTGCATAGTGATTTCTCTCTCTTACAGGACCGGCATTTCCAGGATGTCAAGCAAGTGTTCAGTAGAGCAATAAATATAGCATATGGAGTTAATATAATTGTGTACCTTCAGACAGAAAAGGTTAGCTCAGAATTCTCATTCCTTATCTATACACATATACAATTCCCACCTTCCCCCACAATAAATCTGTAATAAAATAACCTTTTATTTCAAACAAAGTTAATATTCAGTTAGTATAATCAGGCAGGAAGAATTCCATTAACCCTAAAGATCCAAAACCTAACTGTGGACATATTACATTTAATTACTTACTAACCACTTGTCCTCAAGCTGTAAATGATAATTTACTATTGCTTTAGCTAAAAAACACTACCAAAATAGCATCTGTAACCCATAGTGTATTTGAGGAGTTTGGGAACACAATTAGTGACATATATTCTTTGTCCAAGACCACAGAAATGTAGTCAATATCATGATGACTGAACAATTCACCTGTTGGTTTCAGAAACCTGCCTCAGTTAGTTATGTGAAAAGGCAATGGGAAAGGGCTTTTATTTACATCTTAGTATTGGATGTGAATCTGTGAACCTAAGCATTTTCAAGTTGATTAAAACTGAAATTGCCCTGATCAACAGCTTTTCCTGAATGGAGGGCCAGAGAAAGACACGCAATACAGCTGTGAGTACTGACTCTGCCTATCATAGGAGCTACTAAGCACAGTTTATTCAGATATTTGCACCTGAGAGTCTAACGGTTCTAGAAAACATTACTTAAAATTAGTAAGCGTAATACTATATATATATATATATACACACAATATATTATCATTAGCTCCGAAGGGATTTTTGAAAAGCTTCCTCGCTTTTTTCATGCCTTGCAGAACTTTTTTCTTCTATTTAACAGTCCACAAAATTAGATGTAATTGTACAAGTCTCACAACGCTATCAATCCTGAAATGTCGGTTTAGATGGCAGGGCCATGAATCCATTTTAACTCCTTTTCTCAACTTACCTTGGCTGTTTTAAACCCCATACTTGTCCACTGGGTGGTAGCAAAGTGCACTGTTTCAGAAACACTATAGCCACAACACACTTTGGACACAAAGGATCCAGGAAAACAGACAACAAACTGCCCGCTCTGCTGTACAGTACGGTGCACCCTGATCCCCTCCTTACACAAGATTTCTGGGGAGATCTGGAAACACATAAAAGCAAAACAACAACAACAAAAAAGAAAGAAAACAAAAAACCAATCAGAACTGTATTTTACACTTACATCCCCCTCCCTTGCTGGGTACTGACTGCCACATGCTACTTGTTTGCTCTGCTAACAGCTCAGCTCTGCTCACTTTCTCTCTTCCCTTCTGCACATGCTGAAGCTTAGTGTTTGGAGTGAGAATTACAGAAGTGGCCCTTCTGAAATCAACAGTTTAAATTTTCACTTGCCAAACACAGAGCTCTTGACACAGCGCCCCAAAACAATACTACCTATTACTACTACAGAAAGTAATGCAGACCGTTTTCCATGTATATCTTTTCAGACTTGGTATTGAATCATCCTTGCTACTTCACTTCTCTTAACATGCTACAATGAATAGCTGAAGTGGGGGTCTTTGTTATGGGCTCCCAAATTTATATTTACATGCACTAAATATAAATTGTTATCCACAAAATAAACAAGGGAGGCAAAACTATTCAGAAATCCTTCTAAGTATAAGGCTTCTCACATCCACGGTGGCTTCATAATATGTCAGTCATGGCAGATTAACTGATTACAAAACACTCCTTTTGTGAGGCTAAACACATTGTGGCCGGTATTAGAAATGGGTATTTATTGCACTGTCACGTTTATTTTTATTTCAACATTTTAACATGTGAGCCTTGCTAGAAAAATGCCATGTGGGTAAACACTGCAATTAGGAAGTAGCCAGATTTTAACAGCCTCTGCATCATTTTAGTGTAAGACAAAACCAAAATAAACCCCTGAGCAACCAGCATCCTGATTAGCCTTGGGTTCTCAAAGGGGAATACTTCTCCCAGTGTTAACCTACCATTACATTACTTTCAAGCATTTCCAGCCCTGGAGTGCCATTGGCTTGCAGCAGGGTATGTACCACATCATCAAGTTTGTTCTCCTCCGCAGCAGGAATGCAATACCTGTTGTTTTGTCAGAGGAAAAGAGAAGAGATTTACTGTGGAGTAAATAACAGTCCACAGCTACACAGGAACAGGCAATTCAGATCAGGACATTGATTAAAAGAAATTAAACGCAGGCTTTTCCACACAGCTCTTTCTGGTAAAACACTGAGGATCATGGAATGCTGTTTAGATTGTCTGATGGTGTTCACTAAATGCCAAAGGACATAAAAATCCCTGAAACAGAAATGTTAAAACTGTAGAATCAGAGGAGAGAAATCAGTCACAGAATAGTGATCATTTTAATGGCACCAAAACGAGCAGAAGTTGGCATCTCATGAGCACCAATATATGTTGCTACCTTTATCCTAAATGGCTGCATTTATTACCTGTGCATCACCCAAGCATTTTTTTAATAACATTTTCTGTTTGTAACAATGAAGAAACCACAAATCACCTTTACTGTTAAAACACAAAGTACCCTAAGAGCTTCCTGCCTTGCTTACTAAATAAATCCCACATCCCTTCTCTTCCCTGCAACAAAAGACCTGACTCAGAGCAGGCAAAGCAGAAAGAGAGATTTAAAACTTTGCTAGGTGCATGCCAAGTTCCACATCCTCCTCTCCTTCAGAAGTCAAGGAAGAACCTGTCCTCTCTGTGCTCACTGCCAGCAGTGCTTCCTATGCAGAAATGGCAAGAACATAAGAATCTCAGGTCTTAGTTTCACACATTCAGAGAACTGCTATTTTGCTGGATGCAGGGCAGCAATGTGGTGACAATTAGTCACTACTCTTGCCTGCACTCTGCTAGAAAGGTGTTTATGTCCACCCACAAGATACCTGTTCCCCAAGATCTGGTAGCTAGTATTAAGCAGCAATGCAGTTTGGTTGGAAACACACCGCACATCATGGGATTCCCAAACCTGCCTTGCATTGCTGCCATGCTATGCTTTATCTGAAACATTAGTTTACTCAGATTTGTTATGCTCAGGACAAGTAAAAAGCATCTCTAGATTTATCATGACTTACTACTTTACTTCAAGCAGTGAGACCACAACCATTTGCTACCACCACACACACATAGAAGGATTTTGGGGAAAGGGTAGTTTCCTTGTCATTCATCCAGTCATTCTGCTGGCCTTAGAGACCTTATTAGGATATTTGCTTATAATGTGCACTAATATTAACTCTGTATGAGTCATGCAGAGTTATCCTGCTTGATGAGTCTGTAGGAGGCTGTACTTCCTATGATTCGAACATCTCGTTACTGTTCACTGTACTGATGATGACTTTGATGTGTCTTTGTTGATCTTCAAGCCAAATGCCAGAAGAGATGACAGTATCTACTCATACAGCTAATTGCAGCCACAATAAGGGCTCTAATGAGCTGGTTGCCTGGGTGTTCACAGACTGATTACTTACACATCTATTGACAACCATCGGGACCTTTTCTAACAAATCCAATGGTTATAAAGAGGTGAAGAACTTTAACTTGATAAAGTTGAAGTCCCAACAATTATTTTAAAAGCATGCTGCGTACCAAACGCTTTGCAGTACCTGTGTTGCTATCAATGACAGCTTCAGAACAGCTCCATGTGTGTAGCATATTACTCTGGTTACACTACAGTAAGACATTTTAAGTGGTAATGGAAATATTTTCAGTTCAAATCCAGAACACTGCAGAGCCCACTCTTTCCTTTTAGAGTCAGAAAATACAGCTGGAATGGCCAAAAGATCCAAGCATGCAGCCCCTCACCAGATGGGCTCAGGAAAAAGCAGGGAAAGGATGTGTGAAGAGGAGGGATAGCACAAAAGTGCATGGGACAGACTACTGGCAGAGCTGAGGGGCACGGAGATCCTTTGCAACTGTGGTGTATGTTGCGATTTCACTCGGTTGCAATTCTTGATCTACCTGTAAAAATGGGAAGAGGGCTGCCAGTATAGACTTCTGAGTGTCTTGGGCAGAACAAAGTTCTCTTAACTCTTTTAATGGGAACTGAGGATAAAAATGTTAGGTCACTGACCTCTGCCCTTCATGCAAATTGAGTTCTTCCCTCTTTACTCTTCAGAAGGTAAAACCTGAGGGATTAGATAGTGACCTGAGCAATCTGCAGGTAAATGAAGCACCAGTGATTTTAGTACCACAGGGATGTGCCCTTTGAAGAAAAGAATTCTGGATGCTGGCTGGACTTTGCAAGACAGAGGAGAGCTTTGATGCCCAGTAGTCTGCTTTGTAATTACTTGAAGCAGCCACCAAAAGCAATGCTGTCAGATATTACACTAGACCTAGTTATTAAATTCATTTTTTCCTCAATAAAGTTGGGTACTTTATTGCAATATTAAAAGTTGTAATGAGTTAGTAATGAATACTAGCCTGACACTTTAGCCTGGAAGCCTTGCCAAAGGAGAGCTTTTACAGACTAAGGAGTTTCACGTCTTCCTTCTTCTGAGTTATTACACATTATCACTGTTTCATCAGGACAATCATCACAGTACACCTGAGGCTATGTACTTGTGTTTATAAGCAATCCCATCAAGAAAAAGCAAATGGCTTCCTTGGTTTTATTCTTCTCAGCTTGGAAAAACAGGGACAGCAGCTTTTCCTAAAACTGGCTAGCTGCATTCAAGCCTGTTCAATCCCAAAAGGCAAAAGGCATGTTTTGACATGCACAGTATGAAGAGAATGGCCTCAGAACTTAATTAGGGGAATTCTTGAATGCCTTTTGTTTGGAATTTGCTGTCATTTCAGACTAGATGAATGTCACAGAGAAAAACAGATTCACCTCAGGCTGAGGACAATGTAGCTTGCTCAGCAGTTTGTCCTGATAACATACTATTATAAAAGATTACAGATTTCTGATTCACAGAACAGGGAGAGGAGCCATGAAATGCTCATGACAGACAGGAACAAACTCCCAGATGTGCAGCACAATCCAGCATTTACCTTTACCCCTTGCTTATGATTACATACAGAACATTTCTCCTGCTTAAAGTATTTTGAGAGAGAAGCTCATGCTTTAATGGTTTCCTCCAAGAGTTCAAATCCAGTGACAGCTGGGTCAGCACCTCTGACATCAGCAGGTGGGGGATAAAGGCAATGGCCAAAGTACACACTTTGCTGTGAATGAAGAGCAGCTGACACTGACACTGCCTCCATGGGGACTTCTGAAAGCCAAAGGGGACCTCTGCAGGCCTTCTCCTGTCACACCACCCAAGGAGCCAAAGTCTCCCGCATTTCCGAGTTCAAGAGGGGAACGGAACTGTTGAACGGGAATGGGAACCAGCTTCTCACCTGAAGTGGGACACCACTTCAGTAACTTCTTCTCTATTGTATTTTCTCTCACCAGGAAACAACAGTTACACTGCTTATCATTCGTTGTTGTCACTGATAATCCTCTTGGGTAATAACACCAGTGTCACAGTAAACTGCCAGAGAGGCACATGACATGCCAGCAGCACCTGCTTCCTTTAATCCCTCCGTCAGCTGTTATACTTCCATTGCAACCTAACTCATCATCATCTCTAGTAGCACGTATACACTGAATTCAGGAAGGATTCACCACGTTCAAAAACATTTATAAGGCGAGTGTTAAGTCTATTTGCATGATCTGTCTACCAAATATCTTAAGGTCCTTTCCAACTCTAACTATTGTACGATTCTATGAAATATGAAATGTAGCTAGCAACTAACTGAGGACGTCCACAAAGAGACACTAGAATGATGTGTGTAATATTAAAAATTGTTATCATAATGAAAAAGAAAAAACACTAGAGGGCTGGTAGATACAGAGTTCAAGAGTTTTTGAATTAAAAAGGACAGCATCGCCTATGTAGTCAGAGTGTGGGTTCAGTCACTTTACAAGTGGCAATATAAAGCTTACTTGATGAGTGTTCTCCATCAGCCTAAGGAAAGTCTACCTTGACTAGCTCTCATCTGACTTCCATGTCATGAAAACTTTCCACAGACTAAACGGTGTGTTAAGCAGAAACAGTTTATTACTAAATATTTCAGAATAGAGCGTGGAAGGTAAAGTGAAACTTTTCTTCCAGGAAAGGGCATTTCATCACCAAACTTTATACTACATTTTCCCATTAAAACTGTGACCACACACACACGGTCTTTCTAGGCGAGACTCATTCATGCAAGAGGTACTACACAAGCTGCTATTAACACCAACCTACAGACAGCCACTGCAGTGAATGAGAAGAAAACAAAACACAGGAATACCTACCAAATGCAATCAGCACCAGTGTGTAAGTAGTCAATGTATGGAAGGTGATTTTGGTCTCGAGACCAGCATGAGGTAGAAAAGACCATGCCAATATTTAGCCAAGGAATTGTCACTCCTAAAGCAGAGAGATTGAAAATGAGTTATGATAACTGCAGTTTCTAATTAAAAGACAGTTTGAGAGGGCATTTCTGACGAAAATATTTTTCTATCCGCAAGCTGACCCGTAAGTTTTAAGTCTTCCTGCCAGAGTGAGTAATTCACACAGAATAATTTAACAAATCCAGCATTTCCACTAACAAAATATCTACCAATTACATCGCCTTTGAACATATTTGTTTTCTAATAGCTGTAAAAAAGTTTTATCCTTCAAAAATGTACAAATACCAGCAAATTTTTGCTCAATGGCATTGATCAGAGGAGGTTGTTTCATGTTGTCAAGCGTATATGTATTTGTAAACAGATCCCGTGTTTCCCAGCTGGTTTGTTCAGGCTCAATATCTGCATGGGAGACTGAGTTATGCTTTCAGCTAATGTTTCTACCAGTAAATCGCAATGGTACATATGTAGCTGGACCACTCATGACAATTCGTGCGGAAAACCTGTGTGCTGCTCTTCCCAGTGCTACAGATTAGGTTTGCAGGTAAGGAATTGTACAGCTCTGTACTTTGTCACACTGACACAAAGCAAGAACACTGATGTACTGGCAACAAGAGAAAGCGATACTACAAGTACAACTGGTTCCTCCCAGGTTTATGGTCTCAACTATTCATTAATTCTTTATCTGCCCACCTGCCTTCTTTCCTTTAATACCACATGCTATGCACAACTGCATGTCTACCTGGTCAGCCAGTGAACAGAGGGGCCAGGAAGAGAGAGGAGACTTTAGTGACCACACAGCCACATTTATAGAGGACACTTATTCTTGCTGGAAATGTAGAAAAGAAACTTGCTTACCAGGCACAGCACCAAGATGTCGCAGGATGGATCCTGTATTATTAGGAAGGACTGTGAGGTTCCACCCATGCCTGTTTAAGGGGTGACACAGAGGCACATACATGTCAGCACACATTCCTGGTGCCAACATGCCCAGCACCAAGATGCCCTGCTGGCCTTATCCCCCCACCTCTACTCAGAACAATGGGGCAGCTGGCATGAGCCAACAAAACACGTGGATTTGGTGATCTTACCTTGAAAATGGTTCAGATTTTCCCACGGGAAAGCCGCTCCCATGGGTGTTGGTATCTACTTTTCCACAATGCACTGCTACATGGCAATCTTTCTGTTCCACTATCCGCCAATACTCTTGCTGTGGTAAGAGAAGGTAGTAATGCATTTTTAATTCACTGAACAAGGCATCTCTCATTAGAATATAAACCCCAGAAATTTACACGGCTTTCATGACCTCAACGTCACTCAACATAAAATACTGCTTAAAAGTAAGAATATAAATACTTAAAAGTAACAATGAATCGGGAAGACAGAATTTAGATCCTTCTGGCTCCTGTGCTTCAGCACATGACAGATTAAGACTTCTTTCTCTCCCTCAGTTCATCAACACCTTTATTAAAAATGTCAAAAAATTAAAAAAGGAAGAATCAATACCATGCCTATCCAACCAGTTCTTTTTCTCCTATGCTAGACAGCCTTAAACTGCTTATGCTAATGCCTGAATGTCAACTACACTGAATCCTGAGACTTAATCTCCTGAAATATATACTTTTACCACACCTTCTGTTGGCCTCACCTCTACTTCAGCTACTGTAGGCTCCTTCGTGAAGCACATGTTCATGATGTTTCTTGCTGTTCGGTAGAAGGTTGTTAAAGAAACAGACCTACCCTGTGGAAAAAGAAAAGAAAGTTAAAAATGAAAATAAAAAACTGTGCCTCCATTCCCCTGGCCTCACTCTTTTCCGTACATGCTCAATCCCAGATCACAGTAGGGGTAAGGGGGAAAATGTCTCCAGAATATGTGTGGGTCTGAAGTTCACTTCTTATCTGAGGGAAAATACCTCAAAAATACACTGAAATTTAATCACACCAAATTACCAAACCAATCATCTAAATGGCCAACTTCTCAGAAGGCCATGTACACTGCTCTGTCCAGCATGCCGCTCTATATTTGATAAATACAGAAGATGGACACAGCCCAGCCTTCTGTGACAGGTTGCAAAGGGCCCACTAGGCAACCCTCCCTGCATTTTACAATCAAATCCAATATATGATCAAAAGGTCATGCAGCTACTCTCTTTACATACAGAGAAACAGGTGAAAGACTTTCACAGAATTCACAGAAATGTTCAGCATCAAAACAGTACTGTATGGGATGGACAGGGGTCACAAAAAGTAATGTTAACCAAGATTACTGTAATCACCTTCTTACTAAACCAAGTTATACTTGATTCAATAAAAGCAGTTCAACAGCAATGACCCAGGACCTGGTATTACAAGTGTGAGAAAAGTAAAACATAGGAAAATTGCCAAACGAGCACACTATTTCTTGGCACTGCTACAGGAGCTGCACAAGAAGGGGATCTGACCTGGTTTTCTGCCTGACCTATACCTAAGTTTCTGGATACCTGCTTTTACATAAACCTGTACTAACAGATGCTTTGGGAAGCATCCTCTGATGGCTTTGAAACATGAGAACCCACATGCTTCTTTCAGACCAGACAGGGACACCCCTATCACCGCCTCTGGACATCACCTCTTCAGGGCAGGAGCAGCATCCTGGGAAGCAGTGAGCCAAAAGATCTCGCAGGCACCACACCAGCTGCTGTGGCCATACTGGTCTGCAGGCACTGCTGCAGGTAGACGCTAGCATCGCTTTGTAAGCATAAAGTTGAAAATGCCTTTGCCCCCCTGCTAGTTCCACCACTTCTTTCTCTAACTCCCTTCATATCCACTGGTTGCCCATCTGAGCAACCACAGACTAAAAACTCCATGTTTAATGAACGTTTTATTACCCACACTATTACCTTTATAGTTTTTCAATTATGAAACAGATCTGCCAAACCACCTCAGTATTTTCTAAATTTATTTAAGAACTATGCCCAAGAGTAAACCAGAACAACTATACAAACAGCTTTTTCCCAGAGGCCAAGTCTCTCACTTTGCCATGCTCCTACAGTTGTAACATTGTCACTTTTTTAATTGAATGCAGCATAATTAGCTGCAGCAAAAAAAAGTTTGTGAAATGCCCAGGGCCTGGGGCCCTCCGATTCCCATAAACTTCAGAGTTGGATGCTCTGCAAAACAATAAGCAATTTCCTTCATCTTTTAATGTCCTCATGAATCATTTATTGAGGCAGCCTTTTACAACAAAACCTCTTGTAAAATGCAGGGCCCGCATCAACTGTCATCACATTTGAGTGTAGACTTCATCGCTCGCAAACCAACACATGCTCTCCAGTAGCTTCCCTGATTCAGTTACTTGCCTTTTCCCCTCATCTTACACAGAAAAATAAGGACTCATCTCCCAAGAACAATCATGTCTTTCCATTTTTCAGGGGTGCAGCAAGCAAGAAAACAGTGGGAAAACTGATCAGTTTAGCCTTTTACAATTGCTTATACCCATTTCTTCCTCTATCAAGAATTCGGTACCTTTTTAGCCTCCTAAAGGTTGTAACCTAAATTAAGCAGTTGAGGGGGTTTTTTTGGCTGTTTTGTTGCCTGGTTTAATTTTTTTAATCTGAGGGATCTCATAAGGTCTTCTAATGCCAACTCTGAAAATTATTTAAAATGCTGCAATGAAGCACTTGAACCAGAACAGAAAATGAATTGATGAAGCATAAAATACCCTCTTCAACACCACCAAAAATATCTCAACAGTTCAACAACTGTTCTGGGAGTTTCAAGCTACTGAGCAGAGTCTCTGTTGGTGTGACAATACAACAGAGGAAGGTTTAAAGAACAAAACTTCCTATTTCCCCTCCTGACTCCTCTCCATGGCCTCTGTGTTGCTCATGAGAACCAACCCAGGGCATCACCATCACCACCACCACCACTAAGTCTGGAGGGAAGGCACAGAGAAGGACACTACAATGCTAAGAATGTTTAATACATTAAAGCAACCTTAAATACAAGCAGAGAATAGGTTTCACAATAGTCACAGGTGGGATGGAGGGACTCTTGTTAAGCCAAGTCTGAAAACGCTGCATCCCTGGCTGAAGAGAGCTCAGCATGGGATCTCTGGGACAGTTTCACATAAGGGTTGGCAAAACTTTCATTGGCAAATTCTTCTGTGTGCCCTTCTAACGGGTCTGCTAACAAGTCTTCAGTTTGTTCTGTATGGAACCAAATGACAGTTTTAGTCAGCTCTAGTACAGACTTTTAAAGTATTTTCAGAGCTAAAACTGGAGGCAGGAGAGAGAAAATGTTGCAGCAGATCCTCCTCTGATGGCAGCAGTTTACTCCAGGTACTTAAAAACAACATTTTATTAGTCAGGTAGAAAAGCCAATACATTGAGGAGTAAAGAAAGCAAGAGCAGAAGCCTGCAGCACACACTTAAAAGCACAGCAGGCCTCACAGCCTGGAAAGGAGCAACACTGAAAATAATTTGGGGGCCCTGGCAGAAAGTCAACTGAACACAAAGGAGATCTACACAAACCTTGACATATGATATGGTGGTGACTGCTCCTGGAAGACTGGACGTCTTTTCCTAAAAACATGTTCCAGCTCAAGCATGTGCTGACTGAAAAAATTACTGTGTGAAATCCCAACTGTACAACCTCTTCATGGTCTGAAGCATAGACTATATAGCCTAAACTGGACTACAGCCATGATTATGATGCTCTCCAGCCCTCAATCTATTTACTGGGGCATTTACCAAAGAATGGGTGGGGTTCTGGAGGAGGTTTGTATGTGGTTTGGGGTTTTTTAATTAGAATTAGCAATGTGCTTTAGAAGGGAACCATTACAATGGCATCATCTGTGGAAACTGTAATGTGAGGACATCTTCTGGTAAACAAATTTCAGATTTGCTCAGAAACATGTTAATTGGTAAAGACCCATCTCCCCTTCACACACATATACACACAAGGGAACACCATCATTCAAGAAAAAACACAGAATGTAGGATCAAAAGGCTTGTTTCATAAAACCCCATGAAGGGTTTTATGAAAATGGCTATGCCTGTAAGCCAGCATGAGTTTCTCTCAGTGGGCGACTTTGGTGCATCAAGATTGTTGCTTAGTTTCTAATTTCTACATCTTGAGGTTGCTCTGTGTGGCATAACCAGTTCCCACGCATCAATCCTTCTACAGGGCTTTCCGCCAGGAGCTATGAAAATGAAAACCCATCACAGATTTGCTTCCCCATTCTCTTCATGGTCCATCGCCTGTGACAGCAGTCCCTGGTCTCTATACATTCAAATGAGCAAGTCCCAGTGTCCAGGAAGCCGCTGGCACCAGGGTGGCAATATGAAAAGTGTTGCCTGAGCAGATCCATGTGCTACAGCTGCTTTGGCAGGTGGGGAGAGCAGCAGCCCACAGGCTCAGTGATGCTTGTCCCTAACAAGCTTCTAAGCTCAAACAGAAAGTATTCCTACCAGGTATTGTTGGACTCATGGGGTCTGATGCTGTCAGTACTGTCAGTGCCCTTCAGGCAGCAGCAGCAATTTGGGAGCTCTCAATCTTTTGGGATAAAGGCCTGCGGGTCAGGAGACTCAGGCTGTTTATGCCAGCTGCAATTTGCTTGCTAGCCTTTTTTTATTTTCTAAGCCTTATACTTCTCACAAACTCCAACCTTAGAATCCTGGAATTACAGAATAGTTAGGGTTGGAAAGGACCTTAAGATCATCTAGTTCCAACCCCCCTGCCATAAGGAGGAATACCCTACACTAAATCATGCCACGCAAGGCTTCACCCAACCTGGCCTTGAACACTGCCAGGGATGGAGCACTCACAACCTCCCTGGGCAACCCATTCCAGTGCCTCACCACCTTAACAGTAAAGAATTTCTTCCTTATATCCAATCTAAACCTCCCGTTTCAGTTTTAACCCATTACCCCTTGTCCTATCACTACAAGTCCCTAATGAAGAGTCCCTCCCCAGCATCCCTATAGGCTTTTCGAGTTACTTTCTCTCTTCTAAACTTGGGACTTGCACTGGAAAAGAAGATGGAGGCATTTCCCTGCAAAGTCTGAGGTTGTTCAATCAGCAGTCAGGGTAAGCTGTATCAAATTTTTCATTTAACATCATTAAGCACAGGATATGAACCACAGAAATGTCACTACACTACTCACAAATGCTACTGTCATTAGGTAAGCTTCTCTCTGACAGCAGCAATGCAAAGAGACTGCTTTTCAAAGATGCAATTGAGGCCAGAGTTCCTGAGCAGAAGAATTTTGGGGCTGACAAATTGTAACAGGCTGGAAAAGAAACCTGAAGCAAGCTCTTAAAGCTCAAGTCATGAGCTCATGTAGTCCCTAAAT
Organism: Agapornis roseicollis; assembly: GCA_002631895.1. NCBI lineage: Eukaryota > Metazoa > Chordata > Aves > Psittaciformes > Psittacidae > Agapornis > Agapornis roseicollis. The sequence goes on along the minus strand of NDXB01019727.1, from coordinate 32,987 downwards.
AGCTTAACAATAAGCAACTCTGGGCTATCTGGCTTCATTTCCTGGTGATGGAAGTGAGATTGGAAGGGGAAGAACAGCGTATTCCTTTACTGGGCACAGACACTCAATGCTATATTTCTCTCAGAGCACAGCTACACAATTCAACACAATTCAAAACTGCGTTGCAAGTTGCAGTGCCAAGTCTTGCTCTAGAGTAGGAGACTGCCAAATAAAATACAGTTAAAGAGTCAGCATTCCTTTGTAAATGGATGTACTTGATATGTGGAGGACTAAGCATCCACGTGACTGTTAGTGCTGAGCAAAATCTGGCACTGTGGATGAAAATACTGTTTGCATTTCAATTTGCCCTTTCTAAATGTAGCAGTATTTCTAGTGATGTTAGTTTTGATGTGGAGCACTACTTCGTTCAACAAGAGACTCACAAGAAGCAGCAATAAGAAAGCAGAACGCTACTTTAAATGTCACTAGAAAATGAAAATAAACACTGTCTGCAAGGATAATTGGGCCAAGCTATTCAGGGAGCCTCTCACAAGGAGATGAAGGGGGGTAGAGCCCAGTGCATCCCGCAGGAGCCTGGCAGATCAGGATAAACCACCAGACTGCTACGATAGCTGCTGGCTATGCTGCTGCCTCAGGGGTGGCACTGCAAGCCCACCAGCTCCCCCCAGCCAGCTGGATTTGCACCCAGATGCCACCCAGACAACAGCATCACCAGTTCTACAAAACAAAATGGGCAGAGCCTGCCTCGTTACCTTGTATATACACTTGTGTAAGTCGCTAAGAACTCCCTCCTCCTCCTCCTCCTCGTCTTCCTTCGTGGTCTCCTTTTCCTGAGCAAAGAGCCGCCGCCTGCCTGTCTTCAGTGGGACATCGACCTCTTTTAACTTGTTGCGGAAGCCATTTTTGTGAACCACACCATTGATGAGTCCATTTTTGGGCTCAAACCGGGGCAAGGAATGGAACTTGTAGGCATTCTCCAAATGTCCCTCCAAAGGTCCTTTCCTCTTCTCCAAGATTTCCTTTTCCAGCAAGACCTCCTTCTCCAGTTTCTTGTGCTCCTCAGGGGAGAGGGAGTCATAGGAGAGCAAGTACTGGCAGTAGGCTTCTTGCAGCTTGGCCAGCCTGTCCTGTGCAGTTTTGGGGATGCGCAGCATGTCTGCCAGCTTGTTCCATTTCTTGAGGTCAGTCACTTGCTGCATCCCCCCCATCTCGTTGATCAGCTGGACGAAGCAGGCCAGGTCAAGCTCACAGCCTCCTGGGATCCATGTGTACCAGGCAGCAAAGGAGAGGAAAGGGAAACACAGGAGCAGGTTAGGAAAGCTGCAGCTCATATCAAGCGGTTAACCAGGCACATACGGGACATGCGACTCTTACAGCTCCAGTTACCTGGGCACTGGAGCAGGACTGTCCTATTTTGCCATTTGCAATAGTTAAATTAGCTCTCCTCCTCAAGTTTTGCTCCCTTGTCTTCTCAGACCAACCTGCTCCCCGATACCTCTTGACACTCATTTTTCCCCTGGTCATTACCCCGTGGCCAGGCAGATGAGAGTCACCCAGCTCTCTAAAAGCTTGCATTCTCTCACTCTTCCCTCACCTGCCAGTAGTCCTATGTCTGGTTTATACCAGGAAAAATCAAAACAAGCATCAGGATGAGTACTGGCAGCCAAAAAGAAAAGTACCTATTGTTTCTAGAGGTGAAACATCAATTACCTCACGTTTGCACAACACCTTGAATACTGTTAGTATTTAAAAGGAGCACAGTATCATCCTTAAAAAAAAGCCAAGAGAGGCAGGGAGTTGGCTGGGGTTGGTGCCTCCAACTGCATTGAAAAGTTCCAGACACATTATTCTTCCAGTCTGAGGCCATCCATATTTTATACTCCATTATGTTTTTCTATGTTTTAAAATGACAAGCACGTTCCAAACTCCAGTCAAAAAATAAAAATGGAGGATTATACAAACTGCAGCATAAAAAACAGCCAAATGGACAAGGAACAATAAAAGAAACATCATAAATATTCTCACAGAACAGAAACAAATCATCAGTAGAAAGAGTGAAGAAACGGGCCAAAGACCACATATAATTCAACAGGATACTGCTGGAGGAAAAAGAGAATTAATACAAAACTTGCGTTGATGTTGCTGATGCCACATTGTTTCTCCTTCCCCTCTTTTCTTTGAGAAAAGTAAAATATCATTATAACATCGCTGTTTCAAAGCATTTAGAAATGCTATCATACAATAGGGAAGTGCCAAGAAGCACTGTTATGGTAAACATTTACTGCCAGATGCACAGCTACAGCATTTTAAGGATGCTATAGCATCTTGCTTGCTAGTGCAAGCTGCATTATTTTCTTCAAACTACCCTGAGCTGCATCCCAGATGCTTCACAGCTGATCCCAATTTTCCTTCTTCCCTCTGCTTTTCCCTCTTCCACCACATGTGCCAATCCAATGAAGAGGGAGGCTCAGCAGTGTAAACCTGCATGCAAGATTTTGGGATGACAATAGTTATAGTTTGAGGCAGAGCAGTGCCAGACACTGCTCACTAATACTGCCCATACAGCAGTGGGCAAAGGTGTCAACAGAGGGGAAAGAATCTAAGAGCACAGCTTTGAGGAGAGTATGAGAAGGGTGTTGTCAAGGGCTATGAGGAAGCAGATTCATTAAACTGAATAATTTGGGGGGTTATGTGGGTGTTTATCAAAATGGTTAAGTCTTGAAGCTGAGAAAAGGTAAACACCATTAAAAAAATTAGAACAAGCAACCCAAGTTTGAAAGGTTTTCTTTCTTTCCTCTTCAGTGTTTCCCACAAAATAACTTTCAAGCCGGCCTCTATTATAGGCTGTTACTTTTTTGGTCTAGTATTTCATATGCATAGTTCACAAATAAGCTGAAGGCATAATTCAAGATGACTTTCCATCTCAATAGATTCAGTGACCTACATGAAGTTGAATAACATACTCCCAACTTCAAAACAAGTGTGGTCCAGATTTGACATTAAATGTGCTCTCCAGTGGGACAAATAGTACACATCCACCTGAAGGTCCTAGTTTCAACACTGTTTATGAGCTATTTAAGAAATGTGTTTTCTCCTGCATCATGGAAATGATTGCTCATAATCACTCTGCAATATCAGAGCTCGAGCAGCACATCATTCAAACAGTGCCTCACATATCTAGCAGGTCCTCCACAGGGCCAGCTACAGCTATGGCTTACAAAATGGTCTCAATTACAATTCCATTTCACACAGTCATAACTTTTGGAAACATTTATATCTCAGGCTGATGTTTTCCAGGATTGACCTAAACATGTTACTTAAACTGTCCTTGAAAGGCTGAAGTGAAGGGGGAGGAAAAAAAAAAAGTAATTTTAACCCCATTTATAAACACCTACAGCAAAATGGCTTAAATAGGAGACCTGGCACATGCTGTGCAGGAACAGCAACTCTGGTTTTGGTTGGGTTTTTTTTTAAATTGTCTTAATTTCACAAGGTCGGGAATATTTTAAAATTGCTTAGGGAGCAAGCTCATTTAAAAAGAAAAAATAAAAAAATCTTGGATCTTTCATTTAATATCAAACCCTGGCACTACACAAGTCGCTGGCAAAACTCCCACTTACTTCAATGAAAATGTGACTTGGCCACAAAAGGAGGGACATGAACGCATGTCTACTTAAATAAGTGTGTGTTTATCACCACAGATTATTTTATCTTTCTTTCTGGAGGCAACAGATTTCTCATCTTTGGTGATCTCCAGCTTCTTTTCTCCATTTTAGTTCAAAATATAAGATAGGTAAGAAATTAACTGCAGAAAGGATACACATGATGTACACCTTATAAGAGACCACAGTATGCTCTGGTTATATGGCACCCAGCAGAATAGAATCCTTGCCTATTAATTAGGTTCTTAGGTGCTTAAATAATACAAATAATTAACAGCAATGCCATACTAATGCCAAGTAAAGGTATTTCATTAAAAAGTTAACATTGTTCTGGGAGTGTTGATCAAGCTGTCTTACACATTTTCTTCTCTCTCTTGCCAATGTAAATGCAATTCATTATTCTTCTCTATTAGCATACAACATTGCATATGTTAGGCATACAAAATGTTCACTTATTGCTGCTTGAGTGATTTTAATTTTCAGATTTCCTTGAACGTTTTTGCATGGCTACTGCAACAGAGTGCTAACCCTCATTCCTCCTCCTTAAATTCTATCATTTCCCTGTTGTGCCTTGCATCAGTTCACCATAAACTCTGCAATCTCTTTGTGTTCTTTTATGCATTTTCATTCACTTACCATATGTGACATAAAATAAAGTTTGAAAACTGGGTGGGGAGTGAGGGGGAGGAAGAAGTGCTGTGAACAGTTTAAACAGAAAAGCATGTGCTTTAATCCAGCTAGTGTTGATAGCTGCCTGTGATCGGATAATGCCTCAAAGGCAAAACTCCAACCTTCAGTTGCAACATGCAGGTCCTGTGAGCTCTGACTCAAAACACTTCAAAAAACAAAGGGAAGGGCTAACAAAAATTAAAACCACAAGTTTGTTACTCTGTCATGGCTGCAAAGGCAGTAGAGCTGCAAAGGAGGTGGCTCATTCAATAGTTCATTTGTATGCTGCTGTTGTCATGTTGTTACAAACTATTGTCACATTTTTATCACGTGTCATATTTGACAGCAGACCATAAACCAAGAATTCTGTTAAATAAGTGATTCTCACTCAGGCATTAGCCCTGGCAGACACCTGCTGGGAGAAATAATGAAACCTCCATTTTGCAATCAACCACATTTTACTGCCTGTTCTTGACACTTAATGGTTGTTAAATGTCAGCAGGTCACTGCAAATTTGTGATTTTAAGTGTCTGAGTACCCAAACAGAAGTCAGTTTTCTTTCCCCCTTGGTTAAATGCTTTTAAAGGAAGAAGAAGGTGTGGGGGGGGGAGGGAATGTATTAAAGCTTGGCAGTATTGCAACCTGGACTTGGAAAACATATTTGAAAAGGTCTAAAAAATATTCTGAGGCACCATTTAAACCGAGGCTATCAATATCCATAGTTGTACTACCTACAAAAACAAAAAGCAGGGAAAAAAGAAGATCCTAAAATCTGGTGACCAAGACCCCACATAACATTTTTTTCCCTGGGTGGAATAAGGAGCTGTCAGGAGAAAAGTGGTAATATAAAGTCTCCCTTGAAAGCTCTCCAACAGCCCACCTACATGGTGCCTCACTGGTGGATAGAGAGATCCAGAGCTCTGCAGTGTTAACTGAAGAGGGGTTCGTTAAGCATAAAGGCAAACAGAGCATGAAGTTGGATACTAACAAACAGCAGCAAAAGGCCAATGAAACCACAGCCCTTACCTATGAGTGGGAGTTCGTCCATGGTAATGCCCTGAGATTTGAGGTGCTTCTTGATACAGGCCAGCCGCTGCACGTTGGGTCCCCAGCGCCTGCCTAGCTTGTGTATGTGCTGAATCTGTGTCACAAACCGCATTTCATCATTTAGCTTGCACTCAGGTCTCCAGTCTGGAGGAGGAATCACCCTGCACATCCCATACTTCTCTACCTGAGCTCGGACTGACTCAATGTATATCAGTGGGTCATGAAATTCCTTGGTGGAGGGCCTAAGGATGGGAATCTCCCCCAGCATCCCCCACCCAGACTTACTACTGCCCTTTTCGTGCTTTCCCATTGAGTCTTGTGGCTTGTGCAAGGACTCCGCTTGAGAGGTAGAACGATTTTCACAGGAGGCATTTTCAGTTTTGCCATGTGCTTGTTTCCCTGGCGTACTCTTTCCAGCAGTGGCTCTTTTTGGCCTATTTCTTTCCAAACTCTTCTCTGGCACTTCCTTTTTAAGGTGTCCATTCAGCAAAGGCTTTTCTACGGATGCCTTTTTGCTGGCAGCTTCTGCCAAGTTGACGGCCCCTTTCATCCTCTTGGTGGGCGACTGTGTTTTGTCTATGTGATTCGTCTCTTCCAGCCTCCTCTTCGAATTGCGCAGCCCCTCCCTTAACTGTCTCCCCACCTCCTTAGTGCATGTCTTTTGGTTCAACTTGCCATTGACTTTTACACCATTAACAGCGGTATTGTTAGACTTGGATGCTCCAAGGGATAGCACCTGTTTGCGGGTTTTTGCATTGCTACTTTCTATTTTCCCTGAGATTGTGTGGTTGACAGGTGAACTGGGTTTGTGGTGATTTAGTTTGGTTTCCTTGACCAGTTCTTTCTTGGCTTTGGTGTATGTGACAGTTCCCTTTGTCACTGTTGCAGTGTACTTCACAGTTTTGGACGGTGAAGGTCTGACTTCTCTCATCTTTTTGGCACTGGCTGCATTTGCACTCGGAGATGACATTCGAGTGATCCCGTTGACTTTAGAAACCTGCAATGCCAGGAGTATTGCATGGGGAGCAGAATGAAGGAAACAGAAAAGTAAATTAATAATGTTACAATTCAGCCACAGCATCCCAATCACTGGAAGACCATATTCTGCAGTCCTGACTCCTTTCACTGTCTCTTTTTCTGGCCCTTGCACACTCTCTCTCCCATCCAACTTCTGTTAAAGTACACACACAATTTATTACTACTTAGCAGACAAACTAGCCAGTGTATACTATCTGCTTTAAGTGGAATGGGCATGATCTGCAAAAAGCACATACTGAGATTCAAAACAACCTCCTGTCTATACATACATATGTATAAAAAGAAATATCAAACACCTGCACCCAACAGGCCAGGAAGTCCGTAAAGGATGCAGGTTGTGATACATATGAAATATTGGGAGGCATCTTGTTGCTGAAGACATTAATTTGAAATAAAAATGCCTACAATACTTCAATGCATATTTTTAAAGTTTGGTATCTGGCCAGTTTTGCTGACACAGATTTTGTTAGCTCATATTCATCAGTGACTAATGTGTCATTGCAAATTAGAATTGCTGGACTCCTCTACTTTCTATTAGACATTGAATATCAAGCTATGAAACTAAAATTTCTATTTTAACTATGAGATATGTTAAGCACTGAAAGCAATCCTCAGCTTCGAAGGGACTGTGATGGCTCAGCGCTATCAAAGCTGAGCTCCACCACTAAGAAAATTACATTCAAGTTTAAACCTCAAACAAATTTCAACATTTAAACAAGTTTAAACATTATCTTCTCACCTCCTTAAACTATGGAGTGTGAAGAAAAACACATCCAAAAATGAGGAGCATTGATAAAAGTGCTCAAAGTGTGAAAGCATTCAGTACAATCATCCCCTCACCAGCACTTGGGTGAATGACACCATTCCTGGAAAGTTATACTTCCCTGTGGGATTTCAAAATCCTTGCCAAATTAGTAAGTATGGCAGCTTCTCTCAAATAAATGGAAGAACTGTAGTCATTTGTAAAGTAGGGATAAAATGTTATAAAACAGGGATCAAATAGCAACTGAAAAGATCATGATACGGTCTCACATTACAGAAGAGGAACTGGAACTTGAGGATTCTGCATACGCACACATGCTTACGTGTACACATTTATATACTGAGTTTTATCCTCTGTCCTCCAGAAGCTGGAGCAGGTGTAAAGCGCCTTTCAAACCCATCCTTATTCCTGCCCTTCCTGTGTTTCCAAGGTAGAAACACTTCAGAATCCAGTTAAGAGATGAAACAAATTTTATCTTCAGCTTTCCAAAGACATAGAAGATATCATCTGGAAAGCAAACATTTGCTAACAGAAATGCATTTACCCATTTCCCTTGAAATTTAGGCAATACTCTGCATTTGAAATGGGGGCCTGGGTTTGACATTTACAGCACTTATTCATGCCACAGGGCAGACATGGGTAGAGAGATGCTGAGACATTGCCTCTGGCCTGCAGCAGTCAGAACAAGCGTTGAACATCTCTGGCTTTATAAATAGCCAGAAACATTGATTACAGATTTCATCTAGACTAATAGAGAAGAACTGATTGAGAACTGGAAGGGGAAGGTAATCTGGGTGACAGTGATCATGAAATAAGTTCTCAATTGTAAGATGTAACAACAGCAGAGAAAGGACAACAGACATTAAAAAAGGGGCAAACTAAACAAAACAGAAAAACACCTGCAAAAAACCTAAACCAAAGAAATTCCACTCAGAGAAAGGGCACAACGCAACAGCCATTATATATGTTCACAAAGTTCTCTAATGACTGGAAAATTTGAAAAGAATCACAGTGACAAGTGGAAGTACAATTATGTGACTAAAGGTAAATATATAGGAACAGCAAAAGCATGCATGGGTAAAACGAGAAAGGCTAAGGAGCTAAAGAAACTTCAGTTAGCAAGGGACGTAAAATGAAACAGAAAAAAAATTATAAATGCCTGAAAAATACAAAGACCAAGAAGAACAGCAGAGATCAACCACCACACAAGAAAGGAAAACAAATCCAACAGATTATATATATGATATATACCAGATATATAACATAACCCATTTCAGCCAAGGAGCTAGGAATTCAACCCCAACAAGCTAAAATGCACCTAGATGACTTAGGGCATGGCTCCTGGAAATAAGTTGAGGGCAGCGGAGTCTACCTAACTTCAAACTCTAAAACCATTCTGGAACAAATCATCAAACATTTAATTTGTAAACACACAAACAGTCAGAAGATCATGTAAAAATAGTTATAATAATAAAACCAACACAAACAAAAACCACCCACAGTTTTGCCAAAGCAGCATATCAAGCTAATTTAATCATCTTTTGACACCTGGCTGAGTAGTTGAAAGAAGCACCTCCACTTCAGTAGGGCTCCAGGCACTGTTCCACATGATGTTCCATCAAACAAGCTCCCAAGATATGTCTCAGGCATAATTACTCTAAAGTGGCTTCACAGAGGACTAAACAAAGTCATCCTCAAGAGAAGCTGTTGTTGTCATAGTTCATTGCCATCCTGGAAGGGCATTTCAGGTGACTTTCTGCAGGGATTTGTCTTGGCCACAGTTCTACAATGTATTTCCATCAGTAACTTGGATTATTGTAAAATTTGCTAGTGACACGCACCTGGAAGGGGTTGTAAGCACTCTGGAGACAAGGTCTAAATCAAAGGCAGTCTTGCAGAACTTATTTCAGAACATTTCTACAGTAAGACGAAGTGCTATTTTTAGGAAGGACAAATGAAATACATGTAGGGAAAGAACAACACTTGGGCACTACAGTATGCTGCAGAACTCAATGGCAGTACAAGCATGCAAATTGCTTTGAGACCTATCAAAAGCAAGGCACAGGAGCACAGGCTTTCCTAAGCAGGGCTGGACCCAGAAATAGGCTCACACTGTAAGAAAATACATAGATAGTGGCACAAATCTAAAGGGGCACAAAGTGCTGATGTACTTGGAAAATAGTTACTGAAAATCCCATGGAGCAGGGCTTATTTAGTCTGTAGGATGACTATGTAACAGTCTTATGTAACTCTGTAACAGTCTTATGATGCATATGGGGCACCTCTGAAAAGAGACGGTAAACCCTCTTTCCACGCTCACTGGGAGAGTGAGAGTCAAAAAAACACTTTAATTGTCTACAACAGTGATCTGAGACACAACTAGGAAAACTTGCTCCTTGATAGAAAACAAAAACACTGGAAGAAACTGTCAATGTATGTTGTGAAGTCTCCTCTACAGGAGGTTTTCAGAGGTTTGAAAGAGGTCATAGCCATATTACTGTGCAAGTCAAGACAACACCTCAGAGTGAGCACTCAGGCTACATGGAGGTACCTTGTTGTTCCATCCTTCCTATGATGTTTTCTGAAGAAGTTGGGACCAAAAGCCTGAAGGGCCATCAGGGGCACTCCTTCAGCAAAGCGTGGGGTCACAGGGCCTCTGAATGAAATAGTCATGGAGAAAGTACTCATTGAGAAAGGCAAGACCTTTGCAGCTCCTCCTCTTCAAAGGAAAACATGCATCATCACCTTTAGGCCAGAATTAAAGCTGACAAGATAAAAAAACTCCGGAAATCCACTTCCATTAAGAAAGCAGCAACTTATCCCAACTGCTTAGAACTGTTAGAATACCTCCACACAATGAAAGCTTATATCTCTCGGGACCAAATCTTGAACTGAACTGCACCTCCTGAGCCTCTTTTTCTTCAGACTAAACAACCCCAGTTCCCTCAGCTTGTCCTTATAAGACTTGTGCTCTAAACCTTTCATCAGCTTCATTGCCCTTTTTTGGACACACTCCAGCACCTCAATGTCTCTCTTGTAGTGAGGGGCCCAAAACTGTACACAGGATTTGAGGCACGGCCTCACCAGTGCCAAGCACAGGGAGACGATCTCTTCCCTACTTCTGGTGGCCACACTATTGCTTATGCAGGCTAGGATGCTGTTGGCCTTCTTAGCTGCCTGGGCACAAGCCAGCCAGATCCCTCTGTACAGCCTTCCTTATCCTCAAGCACATCAACACTTCTGCCCAGTTTGGTGCTGTCTGTAAGCCTCCTGAGATTGTATTCGATCCCTTCAACTAGATCATTGATAAAGATACTAAACAGAACTGGACCCTGTACTGAGCCCTGGAGAACACCACTTGTGACTGGCCACCAACTGGATTTAACTCCATTCACTACCACTCTTTGGGCCCAGCCATCCAGCCGATTTTTTACCCAGTGAAAAGTACACCCATCCACGCCATGAGCAGCCAGTTTCTCCAGGAGAGTGCTGTGAGAAAAGGTGTCAAAGGCAGACAACACCTACAGCCTTTTCCTTATTCACTAAGCAGGTCACTTTACAGTAACAAGGTGATTGACATTAAAATTACATGACTCAAAGTCTTGAGCTAAAGGTGAAACTAGGGTTAGGAATAATCTTGTCTTTGCTTTTCAGCTATCTTCTCATTTTTGCTGACATTCGTCTTCAGGTCACTCTTTTCTCCACTTTACTGAACACCTGCCTTTAGTAAAAGACAATACAATAGGTTTTAAATTTTGCTGTCTTTTCAAAATCAAATGGGACTAGCACATAATCTTGAAGCAATTTGTTGGATTTGAACTGCTTTGCATACACACTTTTGCACAGCACCTAGGATCCAGCCTCCAGACACATACACACACATACACAAACTAGAGCCAGCAACAACTTGCTAGATAGCAACCACAGCAATAACAGCAAAATTAGCAATACCAACAACAGTTCTGGAACCAAGCAAATTCGAGTTATGCAACTGATCTTGAATTCATTCATAAAAATACTTCAGTATTGGTATGAATTTTACGAACTAAATTACCATATTAGACCAAGAGAGGGCCCCATTGAACTACATTTCCTCTGCCCACAACCCCTCTCAAGTAAGGGATTTGGGAAGACAGAAGGGGGGGAAGGAGTGAGGGAACATGTAACAAGTGCAATGGCACACTAGAAAAGAAAGGAAGGAAGGAAAGAAAGATAAAAAAAAAAAAATAAAATAGAATTTCAACTGATTTCCAGCGTTCTGCCTTTATGTCCCATAAGACTGAACAAAACAAAACCACACACATAAATAAATGTCTGCGTAAATGCACTTGAACAAGCAGCAAAATCATACTCAAAATAGGAAGCGTGAGGCTGGCACCCTCAAATATCCTCTTGGCAAATCTCCTCTTGGAAAATACTGAAAAAGTCAACAAAGACTCAGGACAAGGACAGGAAATTCAGCAATGCCACCATAACTGATAAAGCTAATGTTTTGCACAAAGCTTAAGTCTTTCTGTGGGCAAAAATGCATAATCCACCCTTAATTAGTTACAGCCACATTTTTATTAAAAGTAAGAAAGCAATTATGTTCCTGTGGGTTACAGTAGAAAATTTAAATGCCAAATCTTTTCTAAAAAGAAAAAATAGTAATTTAAATTTAAAGAATCATCATTTCAACTTACAGCCCCTTATTTTCTGAAGCTTGATGACCACACTCTGTGAGGTGCCTGTGTGGCATGACTGTTACTTGTACTGCATTGCTTTAGAATTTCTCTCCATCCTGCTGGAAACATCTACCAGTAACTCTACAGAGCAAAACCCACTTGGATCCTGGAGAAAAGTCTTCTACACCTGTCTTTTCCTTTCCAAGAACTACCTTCACAAGTGACAAGTTTACTTTCACAAGGATTTTAACCATTCACACTTTGATGATACAACTTTAAAGCATTTCACACAAGTGCTCTGGTGGGTATAAATAAATTACATATGAAGTGCATCCTTATGCTTTGAGAAAACTGTTCAACATGAAGAGGTCATGGCAGAGCATGTCACTGCAAGGACCATAGGGTGCTAGTAACCATAAAAAGGAAAGCAGATAAGATGCAAAAGAAGGCAGGAATTCAAGCTGATAACTAGGTAAGCAAAAATTGGCAGAGGGGTGGGAGAAGAGAATGGATGTCTTAGAGAAGTACAGAGATATACACTGTAGATAACCTTCAGGACCTCAAATTTTATCTAGAAGGTAACATAAATCCAGTGCAAGTACAAGGCATGAAAGACTTCCTCGGCGAGAGCATCACTGCTGGTTTTGCCATTTTAATTTCTAAGCCTATGACTGAGAGGTGCCATTTAAGGCACTGACAGCCCTACAAGGTGGCAATTCCAGCTCTGCTGAAGTCCAGGCCAGCCTACTTAGAAGAAAACCTTTAGGTACCAGCAAATAAAGATTGGCCTGTTGAGAATTAACCACCAAAGAAAAAAGAAAAAACAAACAAACAAAAAAACCACAACCAAACAAAACCGACAAACAAACAAAAAACAAACGACTACAAAAAAAAAAGGCAGCAGGCTTTCTGTACAGCATTACCTTAGCACAGGACCCTAATATTTTAGTAGCCCTTTGATCCAATCATCAAAAACAGATGAAGATATATCCTGCCCAAGTGCCAGTCTCAACCACTCAAGATTGGTCTCCTAAACTTCCATACCCTACACTTGTGGCTAAACAGCCACAAATCAGGCTGAGACAAACCTCGTGCTGAATTTTTTTCACTGGTTTTCAAACAGGTAACATGAAACTGTAAACTACTCTCCACCTGGTGTGTCCACTGTGAAGGAGGCAATATCCTGCAGCATGCTCTTTATGAATAAGGCAAAACATTTTTTTTCTAGACTCCATGGCTTGTGTTTCCCACATGCAACACAAGACACCTGAGAGTAATGTCAGCTTCTCTACAAAGCCAGCGAGCCCCTAAGATAACCCAAGCAGACCTGCCATACACAAAAGGAGTTCATTCTTCCATGTGCTGTCAGCCTTGGACTGTCAGCGGAGAGGCCAGCAAGAGTGCCAGTTAGAAAGGTTTAATAAATTGTGATGTGAACTTTACTCTTTCATACGTACACAGTGGATAATATAAAGACAGGCTTGTACAGCATGTTTTATCATACTGACTTCCCATGTAGGTATCACACTTCTTTTATTCCTTCTTTCTCACTGAAAACTAGCTCCCTCCTGTCTCCAGAGCATACTTTTAAGGATTGCCATGTTTGCTGTGTGGCAGGCAGTGGAAAATGGAGCTAGCACCTTACAAGTCTGCATTTCCCATGTGTCCACAGTAGGGTACAATTCATTCATTACCTGTTTCCTTAAGTCCTGAGCCGATCTATGAAGAGTATGGTGGTTGTTAGCAGTAAGCCCTTTCGTAGAGGAGCCAGTGTTTGTAGTAGGATGGTGATTAGCAGCAGCCTGATCTTTTCGGCTTTCAGCCTTATGTTCACTGTTCCTCTCCTTCCCTGGTGTGGCCTCTCTGCTTTTGTGTTTTTGAGCAGGTTCTTTCTCCTTCGATGATTTGCTGGACCCATTGAAAACTGAGGAGAGAGAAAATCAGACTATTAAGGAAAGAAAAGGAAAAGAATAAAAAAACCATACAAGAAAAAACTCTTCATTCAATACAACCCAACTTTCTCTGCTGTCGGTGTTGGATATTTAGTTAGTATCTTCTTGTAGCTAAAGTAAATTCAAGATAGAAATAGAAGCACTATTTTGCATATTTCTCTATATGAACAGATTTACTAAAGTATTTCCTTTTTGCTTGTTAACACACACTACCCTCAATATCCAAATTTAAGCATACAAGGTATATTACTGATTTGACTGACCTAAATTTAGACCTACCAGTTTGAATTTTATTTATGACAGTTTTAATTAATTTTTTGCTGTTGCAGAGAGGGAATTCTAAACATAGCCTAAACAGAAAGAGGGGTTATTTTTGCATTAACATAAAAGAAAGGAAATGTTTCATGAAAAAGCATGTTTTGTTTCTATCAATACCCAAACTGCTGAACCAAACTGACAGACAAGCTGCAAATAGAAAAAGGTACTTCTGCAAAGACAGGAAAATACTAAAACTGGTTTGAAACATGTCATATAAAGTAATGCTGGGACGCAGGCTGAGTGCCCTAGCCTTCTGCTGAAGTGAAGTGGTAAGAGGCACAGAACAGAAACCCTATTTTTTGTAGTTACTATTACACAAACATACACAAGTCTATCTCAGCAAGTTTTATTCCCATCCTTCTGTGGAAATTAATTAAGAATAGCCACTGCTCTTTTGTTGTCAGGGAACAAGAAAAGCTGGGGTTAAAAATAAACATGCGGCATTTCTCTGTTTGTTTGTTAATCACAAATGAGGTGAATTTATGTCAGAGTGCTTCATCAGAGATGCACCTGACAGGTGCACAAAACTTGTTATCCCACACCCACAATGGCAAGTGCCCTCCTGTCTCCTCTACTCCTGGTATTTGCCCCTGGCCTTTTTTGCCATGGTTTAGTAAAGGATGTAAATAAGAAAATTCAGAAATACCGAGTAGCACAAGTGTTTAAAAATCATATTTACTACACACACCATCTGTTTGGGAATACTCACTAAATGACATTATTGTCTTCTTGTGAAATGAAACCCTTTTGTCACTAAACATGATATACCTACAATACATATCTTTTTGTCTGAATTGTGAAGCTTAGCTGTCTCTACATATGCCCTCTAGCATTACATTAGTAGCAACAGTAATAGTAGTAATACTAAGCAACCAACAATCCTACCTTCCTCCAAACCTTCCCGACCATCTCTCTACCTTCCTCCACCACACCTCCAAAAGCCAAAACTCCAGCAAGCTATTAGACAAATCTGTTATTCAGGTCACTTAACATATTCAGTCAGTCATAAGTGTTGAGGCAGATTATGTAAAAAGTCAAATACTGCGATTACTTTTCCTCGTCTTTTCTTTCCCTCTTGTATAAACTGAGCAAGAACAAGAGAAAAGCCATCAGCACCCGAAGTCACTGCAAATTCCTGCATGGCTCCATCATTCCTCAGCTCAGGAGCAACTGGTGCTGCCCCGGCCAACCAAGGATTTCTCAGTGGTTTCCATGAAAGTCATGTAACCTCCGTGTCTCATTTCCAGTGATGAAACTGATAATAATTGCCAACCCCTCTCAGGGAGTTCATGACAACACATTTATCCTCCTTTGTAAGGAATTCTTACATCAGATGGAAGGTGAGGATGATGATGAGATGGAAGAAAATACACAAAGCATGACCATTTGTTTTTAACAACACATTGCACAACCAACCAAAAGCAGCTTGGTTAATATGTATTTCATCACTGAGGGTGATATTTTCCTTCAGAGGGAGCAAACTGTATATATACTGATATGTTCATATGGAAATGATAAGTCACAGCCAAAAAGCCAAAAAACCCTGTGCACTTTTATGGTTTACTAAAAAAAGAAAGAAAAAAAAGGGAAGAAAAAAAAACAGGGAACATGAGACAAGGTATATTTTATATGCAACAGCTCATTAATTTTAAGTGTCGTGGGAACCCTGCCAGTTTTACCCTCTGAGTAATTATCTTTTGTCTTAATTTGTAAGATTCTTGAAAGGGGGAAGAGAGAAATGGGAGAGAGAAAATTTTCACTCTCACAGGAAAAGCTTAAAGCCTGAAAACACAATAAAAAGGGAGAGATGTAGACGCAAAATACTCCTAGTCAAGCTGTCTCTAGTTAAACAGTAGTTGGTATCAGTTTCTATAAAAATCAGTATGTGTTTCTTCCAACACCTAGAATATTGTTATATGCAGCTAGACTGGTATAAAAACCTTTCTGCAACAGTAAGTTCTGCAAAATTCATTAACACAGCATGTGAACAAGTATTATTAAAATGTTAACTTGATCAATTACAAAACACCATCACAAGCTAACTATTTAAAAGGGGGGTGGAGGGTGGAAGAATGCCCTGGACTATAATTTTGCTCCCATCTCGGTAAAAACGTAGACAAAAGTTATTCAGACAATAAGTAAGTTATTTAGTACAATACAGGATTAAACTCTGGCCCTAATAGCTAGTAAGACAGTTCAGTGAAAAGATTAAATCACCAGAAAAGACAGAAAAGCCCCCAAAGAAATCTCATTGTTGAAGAGTAACAAACCAACTTCTCAAAGGAAACAATAAGACACCCAAAATCAAAAAACTCTGCATTAAATATTACTGAGGCCAAATCTGATTTAACAATAAAATTATTATTCATTCTTTTGTGTCTTCCTGCAGCTAATGGCGTTCTTCCTCATGTCTGCCAATTCTTCGGTATTTCTGAGGCATTCAGAATAGCAGAAAAGGTGTAACTTATGCTTTACAAAGCCAAGATACAGGTACATCCCAGCTACAATCACCCATCCTGACTCTGACACCATCCAATGTTCTGCTCCCAGTTTTCCCTCAAGAAAGAGTAATTTCGTGATGAAATCAAAGTTTCATCCTTGAAGCAATAATTTCATTACAAAGCAGAAAGAAAAAAAAAAAAAAGCCCAACTCACGAGTGGCAAAACTCACGTTATTAAAACAAATCTTCTCGTCTTGAATTATGATGATTTTATGCTACTTTAAGCAGCTCCATATTTCCAGGACAGCTTTTAGTCAAAGGTAAGAGCACTACTAACAAATAATTAAAAGTGCAAGTAAATTATTAGTGTTCAGACACTTTAAATAGAATAAATGGATATCCTTTTATCCATATCTATCTGAATGCTCATTCTCAAAATGTCACGTCCTCCAAAGCAATTCTTATTATTATTAAGCTGAAACAATAAGAGTCCCAGCATGAAATACTTGTGGGTCATTTGGTGAGCAGTGATGATCAAACGCAAAAAACCTGAACTACTACATTCAAAGCTCACAAGCACTGGGGGTTTTTAAACCACTGATACAATTCATGGCAGCAGAGCAAAACCTTATGGCAGGCATGATCCCCACAGATGCACCACAGTGCTCTCTGCATCAGGGGACTTAGACCCCGGGCACCAATATTCACCCAGGATCCCATACAGGGACTTTGGGGCATCTCATTTGAAATACTGATAAAGAACCCCTATGGCAAAGCAATGCAAAGTGTGCACATTGTGAGTGCTCTAGGTGAAGCTATAATAAAGGCTAAAAAAAATTTTGATCAAGTAAAGCCACAGATGTGCTCAATTACTACAAATTAACTAAGCATTTACTACCAGAATTGACATTGTAGTGAGCAATAAACATTTATGGCATTTTTTAGCAATATTCTGAAGTGTTCCTACAAATAAGCATGCAAATTTTCCATAGGATACATCCAGCCAGGCAGTTAGAAGCCAATTTATATTACATACAACAATCAGGCTTTCACTGCTTAAGCAGCAGAATTCCAGGACTGGGTTCAGCCAACTGCAGACTCCACAGGCAAAGCTTTCTCTATCAAGGCCTCCTGGAGATTATCCCTGCACCAGATACACTTTGTATTTGACATAATAGGGGAGTCCACTGCAGGGACAGAAGAGTACTGATGTATGAACCCTTTGGTTTATGTCAGTGTCTGGAAGATAAAAGGCATGGACCTTACATGTACACATATGCCACATGTTGCAGAGCTGGTGCCGCATAAAGCAAGTGATTGCGTATTCATAAAACTATCCAAAACAAAGAAGGATGAGTGAAAGGGAGAAGTTTTGTTTTTAGAAGGAGAAAAGGGAGCCTTGCCAATGTTGTGAACCCGAGCCAGCTATTCCAATGCAAACCTCATGTTGTTACATAGATCATGTTTGGGAAGAGATGTAATATTAATCAAGTTTCTGGCATTAAGTATCCGTTACTGTACAAAAACATTCTTGCTCTGGCTTTAATTCAGTTTTAAGTCACAGTGAAAACATTTATGTGGCTCTCAAACTGCCTTAAAGGACCCAAGCAATAATTCTTTCTCCTTTCTGGAGGAACTAAAACAATGATCTACTTCCATAAACCACCGAATTTTAGTTCTGCCAATTGTCTTCCTTAGGTGTTGGGTATGTTCAAATTCCCATAAACCATTTCCAGAGGCAGGAGCTGCCTTCTGGAGCTCTCCCAACACTATCTACCTACTCAGGGTCAGTGCCAAAGGCATGCTTCAGAAGAAAGGGATGCCACAACATCATCTGCAAATGCGTGGTACCACTGTTTCTGCACTTCCCCAGCCCTAACCTAAGGCTATGCAATTTGTCAGTGAACTACAATTTTCCATAGCTGCACGCTAACAGAAGTCAAACAGGAGAACCATGGCAGACAACACTGCATTGCTTCTTGACACTATCAATAACACAGCTCGAAACCCTGTGCACACAGGAATATATTGGGCCACTGAGAGGAGCACTATTGGTATGAGACACCACACCACCATTTACAAAAATTCAATACCAAGTGTCTTGTCTTTGTGCAAATTCATTACTCTCACCTAACCATTACGACACAAACACCATCAAAAGGTTCACTTGCTAAGCAGCAAGTCCATGCCAGAAGTGTCTATCTGTTACCACGAGTCTCTCACAAGAACAGCAATTCATTATTTTTTTTCTTTTTGAGCTCCCCTATTTCTCCAGCTCCCCTATTCTTCTGCACAGGTCATACATCCAGCTACTGAAAATCTGCAAATCCCCAAATGTGTTGTGCCTGATTTGCATATTTAAATATGTAAATTACTGCAAAACGGGTAATTTTCATGTTACATATTTTTGCAGAAAAATTAAATGTGCAAAAATGTTTATTGCAACAATTACTGGTTCCATGCTATTTCAACAAAAGGCTGTAAATCATCAAAATAATTGCCTACCCATTAACTATTGTAGCACTCTGCCTGGAATTTTCTCATTCTGCATTTTAGCTGGATGCAAAAAAAAATATTTTTCTTCTAAATGTTTACCTCTTCAGGATTAATTTCCCTAAAAACGATGCACAAGCCTGAGACTCGGTCTTATGTACCCACCCACAAATACCAAATTTAGTTAAAACCAAAGCTACATAAAGAATTGCAACCACAAATCAGAATTTTCTCACAACGCACTCAGACAGTAATGTTTGTAAAAGATGTGCCATTTAAGCCCAAGATATACAAACACTGCATTGAACTATATCCTGAAATAAATAAGGAAAAAAAGAAACTATCTATGAACTTTTCCTGCATCATGTTTGTTACTACACGTGTAAGGAAGTTACTCTGCTAAATAATCCATTGCAAATTGAGAAGTGAAACACTCTTCTGTATTTTTGGTAAGTGAGGAAGACAGCACTACAATGGAGTATGGCATTTCTAGCAATGCCTGCTTACTACACACTGCTGCCAGGTCTGTTTTGAAATGTAAGGCTAAAGAAAAAAGGTGTCCATACAATTTTCTTCCCTCTTCATTTCAGGCAAAAGACATGCAGAACAGTTTTATCTGATCACATGAACAGAGCACAGCATGAACCAGTAACTGTTTCTGACCTAGCAGGTTTTACGACACACCAGAGATCATTTTCTTCAGCTAGGGAAACAAGGCTCATTCATGAAGAAGCCTAGTTACAAATAACTTTGTTTTCCTAAATGTAAATTAGAAATAATTGTCTGTCTCAAGTGTCTGAAGAAAAATATGACATTCCCAGGTATGCTAGCCCAGCTGTGCACTTCTCTCCACCTTTGAACTACTGGGCTGGTGTGAGAAATACCTAATCCTGCAATCATCCTCCTTGAGAAAATTGGCCAACCATCATTAGAGGAACTGCAGTCTGCTGCATGCAATTTCAAAGCTGTCTATGCAACTGTATCTGTGTACATGGCTCCTCCTGAGGCCCTTTTCCAGTCCACAAGTCCTTTCAAGTAGAGTAACGCCTATCCCCTTTTGCGCTTGTGATGGGACTGATAACCCAACAACTCCTTAACTACATCTTCCAGATCACAATCCCAGCCTGCCTAACAAAACACTTGGCACCTGCAAACATTTTCCTTCAGGAGCCTGCAGAGAAAACCTCCCATTGTGCCACAGAATGAAATCAAAGTAAGATTTATTTAGTTGTGAGGAATTCAAAGAATTGGTTTTAAAGGAACAGAGACCTAAGCCTGCCCTCTTACCTACAACTTGGCATTTCCTTCAAGCAGCGGGGAGATGTAATTTAGACTCAGTACTTCCCTGGAAATACTTGCACTTGCTACATACCACTTTTCCACACTCCCCTGAATGTGGGGGATAAACACTTCTTGTGTCAAACATTTTACTTCACTCTTTAACGGTTGGATATATGTGTAACACATCAAAAGTACTAAGAAAGGATGATGAAAAAGCACAGGTAACAATCTGATGCTTTAAATATATCTATGTAAGTAGTAAGGTTGGAAGGTGACAAGTCAGTTGAGCTAATTACCTCAATTTGTACAGCAACCTATGCCACATGTTTTACATGCTTCTTATGCACACTTAGGCATTTTCAATTGAGTTAGCTACCCAAAAGGTGGCTTAATAGGCTGCATTATAATAAATACTTTGGTGTGCAACCATAATAATGCTCTATATTGGCATCAGAAGAGGATATTGACAAATGACTTCATCCAGGAAAGCTGTCTGGCTCCCACTTAGTATAAAGAAATCATTTGACACTATCTAATGACATTAATCAAGCTCTGAACTTCTGTTGTTGTATGTCCTAGCAAACGCTTAGCATTTTCAGGTCCAAAGTGCTTGACTACACATTGTATATTAAAACCAAAAGACTTTAATTCACTAAAAATAGACTCTCACGCTAGATTAAGTTCATTTGGTGCACCCGTCCCTGGTCTGCCTTTGTGTGTGGTCTCATTTAAAACAGACACACATGAACCAGAACCTACTTTATTCACACGAAACAAAAATACTATTGGCTGTCAACCAAAATAACAGACACTGAGAATGGGAATACCCCTGGGTAAGGAAACTTTAATTAAAAAAAAAAAAAAAAAAAA
>NDXB01019727.1:0-10847 GCA_002631895.1 Agapornis roseicollis | reverse complement strand
CAAAACCAAACCAACAAACCAAAAGAAAAAAAAAAAAAAAAAAAAAAACAAAAAAAAAAAAAAAAAAAGGCAGGCACAAGTCACTGCCATCTCTCAAAAAGTGCACTATAGAGAGACCTTCCTCTCAGTCCTCATACTAAGAGGAGGAGAGCCGAATGGACAGTCACCAGAAGGAAATACTTTCATACTGAGGAAGGGAACAGAGAGCACAGGCTCCATTTTGAAGTTATGTCAGGCAAAGAGGGCACAGAGTTCTTATGATACAAAACCTCTTGCTGGAGGGAGAACCACATCACACAGGACTTTGGCAGTGCAGCATTACAGCAGGCTCATGATATTTTTAGTAAGGCTTTTAGGTCTTCCATTTTAAACTGGGTGATGTTGAAACATCATGACAGAAATACTGTGTAATGAATGCAGCTTTTGTTGATTTGCAAATAAATGACTGACATAAAAAAGCTTCTTCCATAAAGTCTTTCAATCAACAACACAAATTCAGTAGCTCAACGTACTGCAGTTGTGGTATCAATATTGCATGTGAGAAATCAAATGTTGCCGCGCCACATGTTTTAATAACACGTATGAATGCTTAGATTTAACTTTGATAAAATAAAATCATTCTAGATTAAACATTAGTCTCAAGGAAGCCAGAGAAAGAGCATGACTTTGTGTGTCTGCACATACATGTGTGTGTATGTGTGTGCATAAACCCAGCATGTGAGCATGTGTGTAGACAGATAATTCCACCCCTGTAGTTATAGTCCTGCTACAGATGGAATTCAGATTGTCAGGAAAGGCAGGTTAAAGTAGAAGATGCTAGCACTACATCTCATTCCACTTTCCCATTATGGCCTGTATCTTTTTTCACTCAGATCCAGGAGGATGGACAAGGATTAAGCACATTCAGCTCATAAATTTCTTCTCCAGTCGATGCAGGAGAACAGGACGATTTAGGACCTACCTTGCCCATTTGGTACATGTTTATGCGTTTTTCCTTTCCTGGGGGTTGACTGGCATGATGATGAAGCATTGTTTGTGGCTGTTTTTGTGTCCTCTGTCTCCTCTTCCTCCTCTTCTTCATCCTCATCATCCTGAGAGCTTCCAAAATATACCATGTTGCTGGGCAGGGCTGGAGAACCTGATCATTATAAAAAAATGGCTCATTAGCATCATTATAGTCATTTACTGCACTACCCATATTGATCATAACCTACTTTATTGTTATGTATAGCAAGGGTAGAGGGGAACTCAAGAGATGTAAGGTCACACTAGTGCATGACTAACTGGATGTTTTTTATTTACTAATTTTTACCAATAGGATATATATGTGCTTGCAAAGCAGGTCCTTCCCTCCCCAGCACATTCTATTCATACTTTAGACAATCAAACAGTCTTGCTACAAGCCCTAATTAATAGCTTTATGTATTCAGAAAAGGACTAATGCACACACTTAATTTCAAATGTGTGCTTATGTGCCTTACTGAAGTCTTAACGCACAAGCTAGAAGCTTACCGCTTTTCCAAGCAGAAGCAAAAAGAGCATTTACAAAGCAATCAGCACCCTGATAATATTTTTAGGTTATTATTACAATAAAATATTAGGATTTAAACTTCATAATGCTCTGCAGACCTCTAAAGTATTATACACAATGCTTTGAAGCATTTCAGTTTAGTTTTAAACTAAGAGAAAAGCCCAGATACTGAGATTAATTTGCCTAGCTTGTCCCTGGCAAAGGAGAGAAAAGAGCAAAGGTCTCCTAATTCTCTGTATGCTCCTCTTGAGAATGTTGCTTCTCATCTCTTGTTTACTTCCCATGATGCTCCCCCTAACCTGCCTTGTTTGTGCAAGGGTAAGACAGAACATGCAATTCAGTGAGAGAAGGTTGAGGATTCACCAGCTTAACAACAATACAAGGTTGTAATTTAAATGTAACTCTTGCACAGAATTCCTTTAATGTGTGCCATGCAGCAGTGTATGGGTTTCCCTGCACTGCATCAGGACACATGACATGACTGCAGCAATCTAATAACTTACATTTAAATGTAAGCATACTGCTGACAATTAATGTATACTTTCCCTTATGCTTGACACTAGTTTATACTTCTAGATAAGTCTTCTATCTATCCCCTGGTGGGATAGGTGCCCTAGAAGCCTTCTACTTAGTCATAAGAAGACTTTTTTTTTGCTGCAGAAAGGTTAAAAATAGAAAGTCAACAGAACTGAAGAATGGGGACTCACCGCTTCAATTATTTTCCTGTAGCTAAATAAGACAAAGGACAAAGAGAGCAGGGCTGCAGACCAACAACACAAGGTAGTAGCTATTTGGCTGATGCTTCCTTGGGAAACACTTCCAGCTTCAAGCTCTGCAGAACAGCACAACTGCGTGCTTTGTTTGGTTCTGAGTTGTTGGTGTTGCCATTGCCAACAACTAAAGCTTATTTTTGGGTTGTGTATTTTCTGCTCTCATCAAGTTTGCACAAAACACCCTCAGCTACAAAAATTACATTTTAATGAATGGATACCTACATATGGCACAAAAACTGGGATAAGCTGTTTCTGCAATGAGACATCTTTTCTTAAGCTTGCGGATTTTGGATGGGATGGAGTGAGTTTTCTTCACAGTAGTTTGCATCAGGGTGATGTTCTGGATTTGTGACCAAACCAGTGCTGATAACATAGGAATGTTTTAGCTATTGCTAAGCAGTGCTTGCATAACATCAAGGCTTTGGGGTTTTTTTCCTGTTCCTCACACTGCCCTGCCAGTGAGTAGTTTCAGGGTGCACAATCAGCCAGGCGGAGACACAGCCAGGACAGCTGACCCCAACAGACCCAAGGGATATCCCAGACCACACGACATTGTGCTCAGCAATAAAAGCTGGGGGAAGAGGGCAAGGAAGAGCTTTCAGAGTTCGAGCACTTCTCTTCTTAAGTAAACATTATATGTGATGAAGCCCTGCTTCCCTGGAGATGGCTGGACACACCTGCCTGCTGTTGGGAAGTGGTGAATGAACTGCTTCTTTTGCTTTACTTGTGCATGAAGCTCTTTCATTACCTATTAAACTGCCTTTATCTCAACCCAAGAGTTTTCTTACTTTTACCCTTCCAATTCTCTCTGCCATCCCACTGGGAGGGAGCAACAGAGCAGCTGTGTGGTTCGTAGCCCCCACATGCAAAGAACTTTGCTCCTGATCTCTGTAATGGCTCCCTTGGGACTGCAGCTGCCTTGGGGAGGAGCAGAGAGTAACTCTCCACTGGCACCCCATGCTATGCATCAGTGGTAGCCCTAGGACAGCTAGGGGAAACACTGCAGCAGCACCTTGGACATGACAATTCTTCCCTCTGAAATAACATCCATATTAACCCATCCAACCTGGACATAATTGTATGGACACATACGGTTATCCTAGGGGAAAGCTTTTTGCATGCCACAACTTCAATAATTATATAGACTAATGATCAAATTAAGACTGCTGACATGTTTCACAGCAAGGGAGTTGTTGCAATTTACAGACACAGAAACCTTTACATTTTTCTATGCAAGCCCAGAACTTTTTGGCACACTCTAAGCAATCAACCATTGTAGGTAAGAGGTGCTGAGAGGCACATTAATTCTTCTGCTTGGAGGGGAGCTTTAATTCTCAAGAGCAACTACCTAGAAGATTCCAAAAGAGTTACTCTAGGCCAGCACTGCCTGAAAAATAGTCTTTTTAATTGCATCTAGGTACCCAAGCATGTGGTATGGATTCAGAAGTTATTAGTTCTGCAAGTCTGTATTGTGCATCAGTTCTAATCAGGATCTGAAGTCTGGCACCATCGGTGCATTAATGCATTGACAAATGATGGCAGTGAAAGAAACTTACTGTTAGGAACCCTCAAAATTAGATTCAAACACAGACTGAAATCTCTCTATTGTAATTACAGAAACAGTCAGAAATTTCATCCTTCTGAGACATTAAAATAAAGACCAGATATAGCATCTATTCTCTAAGCTTCATCTTCCCCAGAGTTCCACATCCCTAAGCTTTATTGTCAGCTGCTTTCAACAGCAACCAGCAAAAAAAATCATCTGTGAGGCAAATGTTATTACAATAGTAATCCTCCCCTCCCCCCCCTTTTTTAAAGAAATAAAGCACAGAATAAAGAACTGTGTCATTCTGCTTAGAAAGGAGGGAGGGCTTAGCCCAGGCAGATACAAACTTCACCTAACTCCTGGAACTCAACTGTGGCAATCTCAGTGCGTAAATCTTCAGTCAGAATGACATTTTTTAATTCTTTCCAATTGAGAATTATGAACAACAATGGTTAAACTGCATTCCTGGGACAGCTGGGACTGCTTGGGAAGTACATTTCCAGAGAAATTAAACTAGCAATGTCCAATAACACAAGAGCCCTGCTAGCCCTCACTTTACTGATCGAAGTGCTCTGCAATATGAGACTTTGGAGAAAAGCCAGCATTCAGTCTGGGTTGCCTTCTCCTCTCATCCCCTCACCCAGCTTTCCCTATATATTTATTAAAGTTGACTTGCAAAACAGAAAGAAAGGAAGAAAAAGCTGGACTCTTGCTTTTTTTGTTCTATTTAAGCATTGTTATGGATGGAAGACACTGAAATAAATCTGAAAGCCTTGCATTTTCTTGCTTTCTCTCAGTTCTGGAATAGCACCACATTCTGAGAACTTTTTCATACCTATGGGTTGAACTGGTTAAAACTACTTTCACTCTACATAGCTAACCATGTCCAAAAGGCTGAGAAAGCTTTTAAAATAGTGAAAGAGGCTGCTCAAGCTTAAGACACCACAAATTCCCTTTTGAAGCAAATTGAAGGAAAGACAAGCCTGGAAGTACCCTGTGATTTCATTCAGGCTAAAAGAATTACATTTACGTTAATAGGCAACATCTAACACGCGTTAAGTGTGATCAATTGATATGCAGTGGTGGTTTACACCCAGCAAAGAACTAAAAGAATCCCCAAAAACTCTTCTTATGGAAATAAAACTGAGACTTCTCATGACTTAAGAACTAATAAAGTTCATACAAGTGAAGATGCATCATTATGAGTAGAAGCCAGATGAACACCCCCTTTATTATAATAAAGATTGCTATCCCACCTCACAGTGGATCCTGTTACCCAAAGCTGCTGATTCATATAAACAATACTAAGTAGTGTTCATAGTAACACAAATGTCTAAGACTATTTGAGATGGCAGAGAAGAATGTGTGCTCAAGAGCTGGTTTGGTTTTTCCAGCTGTATCACTTGGTCTAACAAAATATATTGCCCTTGCTGGGGATGCACAACAAGTCAGGAGGGGACACAGAGGCACAGCTGACTCCAACTGTCCCAAGGGATATTCCATACCATATGGTGTATTGCTCAGCATATGAAACTGGTGGAAAAAGGAGGAAGAAAGAACACTTGGAGCGATGGTGTTTGCCTTCCCAAGCAACCATTAGGTATGATGGAGCCCTGCTTTCCTGGAGATGGTAGAACATCTGCCAGCCAATGGGAAGTGGTGAATGAATTCTCTGGTTTCCTCTGCTTGTGCATACAGCTTCTGCACACAGCTCCTGCTTTACTGTGTTTATCTCAACCCATGAGTTTTCACACTTGATTCTTCCAGTTCATTCTTGCACATATTTTACCAGCCAGCCAACAAAAGTAAAGAAGAGCAATCGTCCCACCTCTTCCTCTCGCAGTAAGAGTGACATTAGAATTTAATTGGTAACCAACAGCAAGAGAGAACTGCAGTGCTTCAGATAGAGGACAACATCTGTGCCTGGGAGGTGGTGCATACAAAGTCTCAGCACTCTAGGTATGCAATTCCCCCCTTCCTCAATTTCCATCCTCAAGAAAACAGCAGAAAAATCTGTGAGAAGAGTTATGAGAGCCTGCGGCTGGACTGAATTTTACAAGTCTCCTTTTGTGCCAGGAGCCCCCAAGTTGTGCAAGCAGCTGCTGTCACAGGCACTGCTGTGGATGAAGGAGGGGAGGGGTCTCAAGCACCTGGGCAAAGTGTGCAAGCAGCCGTCCACATTAAGAAACCCACCCTGCCATGCACCCTATCAGCAGGTGCCTGAAAATTCTGCTCACTTATCAAATCTGATGGTAATCTAGAAAATAAATTTTACTTCCCACCACTTAAATATATTTCATACAACGAACCATCCAGACTGTCTATGGCTGTGTGCTCATTTTTCTTGGCATCCAAAATGGTTTACAGAGCATCCACCTCCACCTGGCCTTTTGTTCTTACTCCTGTGCCATCACCTGGACTGTGGCAGTATAATTTTTTTGCGGGACCATGTGGTGAATCAGATCAGGGAATTGATTCAGATTAAAATCCCAGACTAAGGAAATTAAAGTCCATTAATAAATGCTGTAGCTGTAATGTAATGCTACAAGGTCTCAAGTAAAGATTTGGAAAATTTCTATGCACACTTTTTTTTATTGAATGTGTAGCTTAATATATCACTTTATGTTATTAAACAAAACATGAAACACACTATATTTCCAATCTCATGCAGAAGCTGCACATTTTACATTCTGCCCTTATGATGTCTAGGCACACATTTCCTAAATGCCTTTCCTTCCCCCTTCAAGACAGCTGTTTGTTTTGCATCAATATTTGCAGAAAAGCGTGTGCCATCACCAAAGAACTGGGTAACACATTTGCAACATGATGGGAAGGAAGGAAGGAGAAGCTATTGCAGAAGTAGTAAGCTGAAAGAAAGGGCATGCAGGAGCAGCAGGGCAGAAGGGAAAGACTCGATTAAGCTGGGGCTGGAAAAAGAGGTGAGTGGCAAGAGGTAAGTTAGCAGACAGACACAGGAGCAGGAGCAATCGCAGAGGAAAGATACCAAAGGAATTACTGACATTAAATGGTAAGAAACTCAGTAAAGCAGGAAGGATACCTTGTACTGATCAGCTTTAACAGCAGTATGTGTCTGATAGTGCTGTTAACCTGCTGCTCTGATCTGAACATGTGCCACTCGCATTTTTCTGATTAAAACTCACTGTTAACTCACAGTCAAGAGCAAAAAAGTTATGGCCAAGGCCAGGCAACAACCCAAAGGGAACTTCCCAGCCCACTTTGCCTCCTCAAAATCACTGTGGAAAGGCCAAATTCCCAAAACTGGCCCTCATTATACGATTCTGAAACCCTAACAAATTGCCATGGTGGCCGAAAGGACTGCAAGCCAGACAGAAAGCTCAGGCAACTAACAGAACCCCAGGTACCTTCTCCTCACCAGTGGCAGAGCAGGAGTTACTGCTTCTGGGGTCAGACACACTGTGCACGGCAATTTTTGAGAAAATCATTAATGTAACTGTCTTTTTTTAATTCACTCATCGTGGTTACAATAAGCTATGAAATATTACATGATGGGAGGGTACTCAGCTCTTTAAAAAATGAGGTTTGTAGTATATTTGGCAACTGTTTCCGTCACTATCTGCAGTTTCATTATTGAAAGTCTCTCTTGAGTATTTTTGTCTTCCCTCCTATTGTGAGAGCAACACAAAAGAAAACCTAACTATATAGGAAAAACAATTCCAACAACTACACACAAGTGTTGCCTAATGCATATGAAAGGATGACAAATGTATTTTATGTCCTCTGTATAATAATTTGATGCTTATACAACAGCAAGTACAACTTAAGTATCGGTTTTTAAGCCACAGTGCTGCTTTTTGCAGTCTTCTCAGAGAGATCTTTGCATGCAAAATCCAGGCTTGTTACTAACAGAAGGAAGAACTGACGCTTACACAACCTGTACATACAGATGTGTTGACCTCAACAGCAAGTGCCTGATTAACAGAATAAGCAATACTTTTTTTTGGCTATTTTATTTGATTAATGAGGTTATTAAATTTTATTTGACAAATGTATAGTTTTCCCTCCTAAATTACAGTATGTTTTGTTTCTCATTAAATTACATTAACTTTTGTCTTGGACTAGCCAAACATATTTAAAAACCTCTGAATTTGGATCTAAAGAGTGGAATCAGAAGTATGGAAAGTGCATGCGCTTTGCCAAGAGCACTATTTCATTACTCTTCAGAACTAGCTGGCAGGGTTTCTGTAATATTTACTGAAGTACAAACCAAATGTTTTCATCTGGACAGGATTCAAACCCTGGTATGTTACAACCACAACAAAAATCATCTCAATCCAAGAGCCTTCTCTGTAATTTGGGCTGTGGTTTCTACAAAATTGGAGGATTCTTCTCCATAAATTATTTTTACACCAACTCCCCCTCTCTAGTTCCTCTCTGGGTTTTTTTTTTTTTTTTTTTTTTTTTTTTTTTTTTTTTTTTTTTTTTTTTTTTTTTTTTTTTTTTTTTTTTTTTTCCTCCCAACAATTAAGCATAACCCAGATGTGCTTTGGAAAAATCTTAAAACAATTTAAGACATCAGAATGACTTAAGCACAAGGCAGGTCAAGGTATGTGGGACTTAAGCCTGCCCTAATAAACATGTGGCATGCCAAGACCTACAATGAACTGCATCCAGAGGTTTGGCAGCTTCTCTGACACACAGCCCCATTTTGGGGCTGTATGCAGGTGGAAAAACCTTGCTTCCCCAAATGCTCCCAACATACTGGCATCTCAGTATTTATAATTTAGGGCCTGCTTCTCATTTATTGTAAGTCCTACTCATTATGCTTTGGCAGGACAGCAACAAGTCCCTGAAGTGCATATAAACGCAATTTATGCCCGCACTTTTCAGTCATTTTACAGAGCGAGACTGGATGAGAATGAACTGCACAAACTACATAGGAAGACGCAACTGTATGTCACTTGTCTGACTCCACCTGCAAGAAAATGTTGCAGAGGGAGCTCCCTGGTGCCTGACCAAGAGAGATGAAAAGGCCATCCCAAATGCAAAAATGAAACAGAGCTCAGATACACATGAATTCTGCAACTCTCCCTTCCTCTGCCATTGTACAAATCACAAGATACTTAGTGTTACGGACAACTTATCAGCTAGTGTAGTGGCATAAACCCCATTTTCTTCATGATCCGTTCTTCAAAGCAGTAGAGCTAAAACCAAAACGGAAAGGAAATTGTTCCTTTTCCAGAGAAATGGAGTAAAGATGGGGAAATTTATGAGTCCCCAGGAAAAAAAGGTTCACTTTCCAAAGTTCACAAAACACACACCAGAGTCCACTGAATATTAAAAAAAGTAAAGTGCTTTTCACATCTAGAACTCATATCTGGCAGTCTGAAAGCATTACACCTTCGCTAACCTGGCTAGATTTGGCAGTGAACCTCAAAACCAACCCTTCCCACATACCCTTCAACCCCAAGTCTATGTTCTCCTCCATCATGAACAAGACAAGTCCGCAAGTCTGAAACCACTGCACTGCCATTCCCAAAAGGCTACCAGGCTGTTTTATGGCCAAGAGATCCTGAGGCACATCTGTGGCACAAAATAAGCCCTTCAGGGAGCACTGAATCTATGGAAGGCTCACAGGTTTACAAAAGCAGGCCCAAATGTTTCTGGCTGTGAAGAAGGGCAGGAATTGCCTTTGCCCATTGCCTTTACATGGCCCACTTGGGCATCAAAAACAGTGGACAGCAATATTCTGAAGTGCTACTCCTGCTATTGCAGCACTCATGATTCTATGCCAGTAGCTTATCCATAATCAATATCCAACTATGCCAATACAGAGTTAAATATTTATCCTCATTTTACAGAAAAACTAAGCAGCTCACTGAGGGACTCTGAGTGAGTCTGTGGCAAATATAAAGGCTGAACCGAAAGCCTCCTGTTTCACTGAGTTAATTTCATCCCATGGCTTTTTGCAGGGTTAGATACTGAAATCATTAGCAGACAGAAGAAAGGGGCCCCAAAACGGGAACAGCAAGGAGAAAGTACTTTGATTCAGCTGTAGTACTACATTGCAAGCTACTCTATCTTGCACTCAGCAGCTCTCTCCACCTCTTAAATCTCCCAATAGGCACACACTGACGGGAAGACACATGCTTCACTGCATGCCTGGAGGGACAGCCCTCAAGAAGCACTCCAATCCCCTGGGAAAGAATAATACTATGGTAGTGATTGCCAGGCTCTCTCTGCACACTTCATACACGTGCTGTTCTGTTCACTGTGAGCCCACATATTCACTTCTCCCTGCCAACACTGATTATATTACTCTTGTTCTAAACCACCACAAGAGTTAGTTATGAGCCTGATATTCCACAGGTGGACTGAGCAGTTGCACGTACGAGAAATACCTCTTATTTTACACACCAATGTTACTCCTAGCTTTAAAGAACTTCGAAATTGTGAGATTACAGTTATGAAATGCAAACTTATTTTTATTAAATGTTTGAGCAATTAAGACTAAATACCTTCAGAATTTATTCTTGTGTTTTTAATCCACCCTAAAACGTCAGTTTCAAATACCAAATGAACAACAACAGAACTGATAAAAAGTCTTCTTCCAGTATTTTAAACAAATGATTGTACATCTGCATGTTTTAATATTCTGGAATTCTAAAAACTAACCCAGGCTGCACAGCAGCTCACATTTTTGAACAGTGTCAGCATTTCACTGCTTTGCTTCCAGCCTAATAAAGTTGCTGTGTTACCTAATGTGCTTACTCTGATCTGGTGAGCATGTTTTCACAGTGGAAATGTGCCCCCTTTGAAGGCTGGTGCTTCAAGTATGTGACTGATGCAGTCACTGGCTCTCAAAGTCCAGTGTACTTACTAATACTGAACTACTAGATAACTGTATCTTCTGCCTTGTCAAAAGCTAGCAAATTAACAGTTGTTTTCTACCATGCTGTCCTGGGTTCAGCAGTTGCAGTCAGTTTTTCTTCTCTTTTGTAGCTGGTGTTTTGACTTA
>NDXB01019726.1:159786-182045 GCA_002631895.1 Agapornis roseicollis | reverse complement strand
GGGGGGGGGGGGGGGGGGGGGGTATCCCTTTTATTTTCTCTTCCCCATCCCCGTTGCTATTACCCCTGAGGCCAGCGCAGGGATAATGGGTGGGTTATCCTCTTTGCATCCCCCCCGTGTAGCCCGAGCACCGCCGTTCCCCCCTGCCCCGGTCCTTACCTGCACCCGCGGGGCGGTGGCGGCGGCTGCATCCCGCCGTGGAGGCGGCGCTTGGCCGCTACGGGCCGGGCCGAGCTTCGGGGGTGGCCCCCGGCGGAGGGGCGCGGGGAGGGCACCCTCCCCGCACCCCTCCGCCGGGGGCCACCCCCCCAGTGTGCGGGTCCCGATCCCCGCAGGCAAGAGGAGGAGGCGGGGATAAAGGGCCGGGTGATGGATTCCCCCTGTTTAACTCTTCTCCTTGCGGTCTCGTCTCAATCCCTTGGGCGTCTTCCGCGAGGGGATGAGAAGGGAGGGTGGTGCTGATGGAGATGGCGTTGGGATGCTCCGTCAAGAGGGGAGCAGCAGGGTCCCCGAGGTTCTCTAAAAGGTGGTTGATGGGAGCCGGGCTGTCTCTGCCGGTGATAAAAGCGGCCAAGGTGGATTAGCCCTTCCTCATTTAAGTGTTAAACTCAACGCTGACCTTTGTGACTAGGTGCTGTCTGCAAGGCTTCCCATCACGAGAGTGCTGAGAGTGAATTAATCTTCTCTTCCCTTCCCTTCCCCCCAGCATTGATTCTTATTAAAGCAATGTAAAAATGGCAGATTGATTCTATACTTTCACATATTCATTTATTATACAGGTACACAGAACCCAGCTATGTGCTAGGACCCCAATACTAACAGCACTATAAACACAAACTGGAGATAGCCATATCCCAAGGCCTTATGAATTATGTATAAAAGATTACAGATAGAGAAGGAAGCAATGAAACAACATGAGCCAGTATGACAAGCAGTGAACCGAGCACAGCATCACACAAAGTACTGAACTATGTACTGTTATACATAGCCTTTTGCTAAAATCAGTTTCGAATGTACCTGGAGACAGCAGTATGGGGAAACAGTGGGAACATGACTCTGTATTGATGGCACTTTCAAAACTGCCAAATGACTCAGAAATATGCATCCCTTTTATTTTGACAATCCCACCTGAACTGAACTAATATATATATACATATATATGTGTATATATATATGCACATATATATAAAAACCCAACAGCAGTGACATGAAAAAATTAAACGAACAAGCTGAGAAAAACAGCATTGATAACATGAGTCTAATTTTCTATTAAATCTATCAAAGTCATGGGGTAATAATGAAGCTCTTGGTCTTTATCCTGAAGGTATTTAACAGTGAGGGCTGTTGGCTAAATAATAATTAACCTTCTTCACTCCTGCAAAGAGCTTTGACTGATGTACAAGACAGACGTACATACTTTCACATATGTCTGCTGATTTAATTCTGTAATGTAGGGTCAGCTGAACTGACTGGTGCAGACAAATCTGTGTCTGTCATTCCCAGATTCTCTCAGATACCCTTTTTGCAAGGTGCCACTGTGTTTGCCTCATTCTTCATTCAGGTACCAAGCCAATTCCAGCAAAAAGCTACAAGCAACTGTTCATAGTTTAGCACCTGCAGTAACTTTGTACCTAAGTATGAAAAACTCCTCAAGTGTGACTACAACCCCATCAATGTTACTTGCTGACATAATTATTGACTTGTTTCAAAAGCTCTTTAGTTTCAAACAACTGCCTCAAATTTAACCTTTTGAGAAAAAGATGCTGATGAAGGCTCCCCTGTGGTCAATTCACACAGCCTTTCCCTTTACAACCTAATCTTTTCTGGATGCTCTTTAAAATCATTATCTACCAATCCTATAGATTCTCTGGCAGACTTGCTGCTTCTGATGCATTTGAAACAGATGTTAGCCATATAGCTTAATGCATGCTAGGAAATAACCCACAGGTATTGAGGTCTTAGTGTGGTATATACATTTGGGCAGAATGAAAATAGAATACGTTTATCTCTTCAAAGTACAATTACATAATAAACTGTGGTCCTTAACAAACCCTCCTTTCTAAACAATTAAAAGCTCTCATCAAAAATGCTGGGGTTTTTGCTATATTAAAAAGGATTTAAGTCACTAAATTGAGTGACCAAAGGTTGAAAAATCCAGAAGGCTACTCATGAAACCTCAATTCAGGCATCTTGTGCATGTGCATTGCAACTCTATACCTAATGATGAGCTTGTCTGCAAAACACTAGGCTCCATTTGCAACATTTGAAATTATGTAGTGGCAAGCATATGAGACTGGCTAATTACATCTCCTCCCATGTTCCTATCCACTTATTCCTCTATTTTCTGGACTCTTTCCTGTTCATTCTTTATCATCTCTTATGTGGAAATTTCTCTTTCCCTGGTCTGTCTGAAACTCTTACCCTTAGATAACGACCTCAGTAGGGAATTAGGCAAAGACTTTTACCATAGGGGTGCAGAGATTGCTAATTACTCCTTAAAAGGTTATTTGTGATTTTTCATCAAAGGGAGAAAAAAATGAAGAGAAGGAAAACAAAGACAGGAAGAAAGAGAGTGAAAAACAAGGAAACAAAAGTTTCCAGGTTGAAACAGAAGGGAAACAAGGAATTGAGATCAGTCTTCATGATATCATAGAGCTTCCTTCTTACAAAGGATCAGCTCTCAAATTACAAGCTTTTCAGAGAGAGAGCTGTAATGAAAGCAAAAGGAAGGTATTAAGTTGCCAGACGTCTTAGAGGGGAAGGCTCATATGGTATCTATAAATAATGGTGCACTATCTCAGTAAACGGTCTAGAAAATTGATGATTGTTTTTTGAATTTATAGCAAAACCTCTACTTCACTTGGAAGAAAGCCTCAGCAGTCAGAACCATTGTTTCCTCTCTATGCTAGGTATTACAAGGAACAAACACTTTTCAGTGGCTTATGAGCTAATAACCTACATCTTTGGTTGGTGAACTTGGTCTTCACATAGAATTGCAATGTTACCTCAACCTGTAATGTTGTTTTAAAAAGTTTTCCAGCAAAACAAACAAGAACTGGAACCAGTGGTGATTGTGGCATTATCAGTAAGTTAGCATTATTATAGTGGACTAAAAGCAGTACTTTCACTTCATGGCAAATTTTAGACCTGAAAGAGGCTAAAGCAATACCTACTCAATTTCATTTTTATTTTTCTTCTGGAACATGAAAATTCAAAGAAAATTTGAGCTAGACTACGAGGGTCTCAGAAGGTTTAAGTTCCCCAGTGAAATTCAGTATAAGTGTATTCTGTTTGCCAGTCAACCTCAGTATTGCAAAACTTGCAGTTTCAAAACAAGTTCCTAAAAATGCTCTCCTGAGTGCTTCAGTCTTTAGAGACTGACCCTTTCCCACACACTTTCTTTGCAACCAGTGGCACTAGAAACTTGGTTTCCTAAATAAAACTCAGATTTTCTGCTGCTTATTTGCTTCCAGGAGTTTTAATAAACCAAACTGTGATAATACTGTGTGCTGAGCCACGCTGCCGGGTATAATGGATTTGCCTTGAACAGGAGATAGTTTTTCGCATAGGCTTAGTATTCAGGCAAGCTCATGTCATGGGAGATTTTTAATGTGTGGCCTTCATAACCTACCATGTTGAGCTGCTGTGGGGATTAGCTAGTTAAGATTTGTAAAGTGCTTTGAAGATTATAAGGCATTAAGTTGCATAAGTGCTAAGCACTATTATTTAATACTTAAGTATTGTAACCAAGCTTTACAGGACAACTCAAGTTCATCTCACCAGTATGAGTCTTTGTGATTTCAATATAGCTGTTGCAAGAGGGAAAGCAGACACAACTGAACACAAGAGAGTTAACTTCCTTCCTTGTTTCACTATCAGAGACTAAAGTAAGATAACCTTAATGGTGTTGCAGAAGATATAATTGAAAAACAGTTATTATGAAATGCAACAGTAGATTCAAGAAATCCATATAAATGTAGGGCTCCTTAAGGTGCTGGCTCTGCCATCCTTACTTAATCCTTACCTTACCCAAGTAGACCCACTGATGCTTCTCCAAGAGGTACTCAAGACCCCAAATCCATAGCTGGACTAAATGCACCCAGTGACATCAGCTGAAAATGTTGTCAAGTGACTGTAAGGATAAGTAAAATCTGCAGACTTGTAAGTTGTATTTCATACATATTTTAGCTTTGACTTAAGTCAATTAAAGTTATTCAAGTCAAAGTTTTGGAACAAAGATGAACACAGAGAGGCTGTTAACTATATTGATCAGATTGGGAGCATTTTTTTTTTAATGCAGGTGCTTTGACAAGTTCCATTTTGGTGCCAACTCTTTTCTCCCTTGTTTTGTAACATCAGATTTCAGAAGCAGAAGTAGTTGTTGGTTTTGGGTTGGTATTTTTTCTTTTGTGGTAGTGAAGGGACAGAGCATTCGTTAATAAAGTAGCAATGCCACACAGAAACAACATGACATAATTTTGTGCCTATGTTAGAAACAGAGGAATACAAAGTGATTCAGGACTGCTGACATCCATGCACTGCAAATGTTAGGGTGGCATATTGTTGTACCCTGAACTGCATGCCAGCTTCCGGAAGCCATAGGACCCTGTTTGGCATTCAGGGAAGGAGGGCTGGATTTATTTATCGTACAAGGACTAATTATTATTCAATGGCAGTCTCTTTGCAGGACAAAGCACTCAGGTAGTACTCAAATATCTTGCCTCTGCAATAGTGCTGCAGATATTTCACAAGGACAAGCTGTTCAAGTATATGCATTTCTTCTCTGTGGCTAAGAATAAAGACTATTTTCCTATAGTGTTTTGACATTTTCATCTGAATTGAAACATATAATAAAAATGTACTTCATTGAATATCTCCACTATAAACTGAAATTCAGCTTTAGAAATTAATAAAGGTAAAAAAGGGCAAACAGAGAATGAATAATGCATTTGCATAATAAACACAGATCCTTGTCCTTTCCTGGGTCAAAGAAGATGCAGGCCTCTAATACTCCTAATTCTCTTTGGAAAGCATGACTTTTGCTTCCTCTAACAAGTTACTAGCAATCATCGTGTCACAAGAAATCAAATTATTTGTCCCAGAACACACACAAGGTCCATGAAAAAGCTAGAGCTCAACTTCGTTTTCTAGACACTGACCCCTGTTCCAGACTGGCAAATTTGACTCTACATACTCTGTTAACAGAGTCTGACCAATCTTTGTGCAGCTATCCCAGGAGATATGGGAAACTGGAGGTAGAATACTTCATTCCAACTCAGCTCTTTAAGCTCAAAAGTATTCAGGAAGAGATTTAGGGCTTCTTTGTTTTCATCAGGTTTTACAGGTTTTCTAATCATTTATCTGAGGCTCCACTCACCTCCACAGCTGCTCCCCCACCTCAGTGTCACAGCTAAAGCAAGAAAAGCAACTCGGCTGTAACGTTCTTTTCTTTTGTCTTTTCAGTAACCTTTTTCTTAGATTTCCTTACTGCCTTCTGTTTTGTTTTGAATCTTAAATCATACAATGGCAGCTACTCATTACTCATTTTACATTCAAATTATGGGTTACTTAGGCTGTTGCTCATACCAACAGTAAACTGCTTGACCTACGTTAGTATTGATGCTTATTTTGGCAGAAGTGAAATTGTGTTTCTGAAAGGGGAGATATTTACCTGGTGCATTACAAATCTAGTTAGAATTTGAAATAAAAATACAGCTGGGTCTTCTGATACCTGAGTTACTGAGCTTGAAAGACACAATGGTGCTATCAGTTGTCACGTGCTGTGCAGACCATGACACACAGTTTGGAAATAGGTGTATGTGGCTCAGTGTTCATGTGATTTTGGTATTGGGCAGACTGAAACGCTAAAGATAGAACCATCAACAAATGTCTTTGAATGGTGCTTAAAACCAGTGTCTGGTGTACAGAACAGAAAGAAATACAACAAGTGAGCATCCCATTGGTCCCTCCATGCAATGGATCACATACCACTAAAAGGTACTGCATATTTATCATGCTGGCAGTAGCTGCACATAGCAACGCAGTGGATAGTACTGAAAGATGGCATGTCCACTGCCTCCCCATATTCACAGTGGACCAAGATCCATAACAAGAAAACCATCTTCTGTGCATCTTTTTCACTTTTTTCTTTCTTCAGATGGCAGATGAGTTCAGAATATGCTCGGCCTTAAATACTGCCTTTCTCTGCTAACTATCTACCAGAAGTACTGTGAATATGTCAGACTTTTGATGCTCTGAGATCCCAGTAGAAACCATTTTCCTGAGGTTGTAGAGTCCTCCACCTTTTCTCCTTATTCCCTGGGGCTCTTATTCTTTCTATGACTGTCAGGATAAAATAAACCAAAGCACTCATTTTGATCCACTGAGCTCTGTTTTCTCATCCATCAACCTGTTTTATAGTGGGGAGGGAGGTGCATGGCAGGGAGGTTAGGTCTTCTGATCGCCAAGGAGCAGAAAACATACGAAATAAACTCTACTTAGACCCTCCTGTCCAAGCTGCATCAGAGCATCAGAGCTAGGGAAAAGAGTTTTGTGTTAGCTGCATATGTGTACAGCACAAACATCTATCTCAAATAGACAAAAAAGTTCTGCCTTGGCAAGAAAAGCTGCTAACATCAAGGAGTCTGAATTTGAGTTCTTAACATTTCTAACCTTATTCCCATGGTATTCCTCCTGCACAGTCAATCCACTAAAATGCTGAAAGTGTTTCTTTTGCTCCTTTGTATTTAAAAAAGGATTGATAGAAAGGAAGTTTTTTTGGAAGCTGTTCTTAGAGACGGTTCATAGATTTAGGTATATTCCAGGAGTCTATATTTAAGTTAAAGTAACAGAGTGAAATGTCCCAGGCTTCAGTGCACATATCAAAGTAATTTTCTCCCCTTCCTTTGCATATTTAATTCAGTTTTATGAGAAGATTTTTTTTTTTTTTTAAAAAAAAGAACAAAATAACGAAGGGAATCTTACTAAAAATAAATCTAAGCAAAGAGCATGTGTTGAAGAGTTGCAGAGTCCTCTCAGCCTGGAACAAGAGACTTAGTCAAAAATGTCACCACCATAACAATTAACCTAAAATTAAGTAGGAGCTTATAAAGATCTGGGAAAAACTCCTGTTGTTGTTATAGGTCCCCCAGCAAGGGGGATGGGATGGGAAAATACCTATCCATGTATATCACCTTTTCACCAAAAGCCTCTTCCTCGACTACTTCTGCATTCTCCTGCGAGCAAGAGGAAACTCAGATCCAGCAATGCAAAAGGAAATGGAAGTGAGTGTTGAAGAACAAAGACGTGATGGTCTAAAGAGCCCACATAAAGGATCTTTCTCAAAGGCAATCTCTAACTTCAAAAATATGCTGCTCACAAGAGAGGGTCTCCAGCCAATGATGTGATAGCTGTCTGATTAAGAGATCAGAAAGCCTGCAAAATTTGGCTTCAGGGGATGTTATACCCAAAATCTACTCTCCTAAATCCCCACCCCTCCTGCGCTGCTGTATTTCCTCCCCAGCCCACAGAATTGCAGGTGTGTATGTATATGAAAGCACCCTTAGGCTATGTTCTGGATAAGAATTAAGTCAATTATTAGGTCTAAGGAATCTTAATCTCTTTTTGTATCTGAAACCTTCTCCAGGAAGGAGAAAAATTTTGGGGGAAACCCTGACAAGCTGCTGAACTGCTATTCCAGAGCCCTGCAGTTTGAGACTATTTGAGTTTTAGATAGAAAAGCCTCACTCAGAAATTTCTCTTCTTCAATTCAGGCAACAGGTGCCTCACAGCCTTCCCTCCCAAGAAGACCCATGCTGAATAGGGAGGCTCACTGCAGTCGCAGGGACAGTAAGTACTGAGTTGCTATGCTGCTGGGTGGTCGTTTTAATACTGGAAAGGAAGATCTGGAACTGACTGGATTTTGAAGGGAGTTGTCTGTAATTTCCAGCTGGGTCTTCATCACAGGTTTCCGCTTACTTGGTGACAACACTTTACTTCCTTTTTTGAACAAATCATTCTCATAATTTCACTTTGCATCTTGAAAATGCACCTTCTTTAGTTTTGTAGAACTGTAGGTTCACTTGTACCTCGGTAGTGAGATCCTAATACTAGTAAGATCACCTAAAAGGCACAACAGAACTTTAATAGACTTTGAAATAATTGGTCATTTTAGGCTTACCCATACAGCTCACTTTCCAGAGACTTTCAGATTTCCCCTTTGGAAGCATGCAACACTACCAGTGGGGAGGAGAAGTTAACATATTTTTCTATTGATGTCAGTTGGAGCTGTTAGACTTCAAGAGAGTAATCCCTGGCAGAATGGCAGGAAAAACTCTCTAGGACAAGGATGTGGTTAAAATGTAGTCCCCCAAAAACCTTTAAACCAAAAAGATGTGTAAAATGTTCTTCTTGAGCACTAGTAGACATTAGGTTAGCATCGCCATGTTTTGACAGGAATTGCAACAAAGATCTGAAGGGAAATGTTTGACCTGTACCAGAGAGGGACAGAAGTTAGAGGACTGAGGTATGCTATGCACAGTGGGTTGAGCCCAAGCCCCCATTTTTTTAATCCTTGCCAATACAGATGTAGACCTAAGTC
This sequence comes from Agapornis roseicollis, assembly GCA_002631895.1. Classification (NCBI taxonomy): domain Eukaryota; kingdom Metazoa; phylum Chordata; class Aves; order Psittaciformes; family Psittacidae; genus Agapornis; species Agapornis roseicollis. The sequence goes on along the minus strand of NDXB01019726.1, from coordinate 173,446 downwards.
CTAGTCACCTGGAAAGAATCCTATGCCCTGCTATGGGCAGTGGCTCTGATACAGCTGCAGCTCAGGCATACACACCCCTCACAACCAAAAGCTGTGTGAGACATGCCATAAAGGAGATTTTTCTTTCCAGACCCAATGGAGGCCACTGAGACAATTGCTAACAGCCTGCACAAGAAGGGACAAGCTCTAAAAGCTGCTCACTCCTGAAAAGTCGAGTTAGTTGAAAACCAGGAGGAACAAATGGAGGTGGATTAAAGCTATTGCTACATGCCTAAGAGAACAGAGTGTTGAGAAGAACATTCCCACTCTACTTTCCTATTTTCGACAGATAGAAAATGTGTTTCTGCTTGTATAACATTATGATAGTGTATCATTCACAACCCTTACAGCTATCTCATGACTATCTTCACACTGCAATGCAGCCTTCACATTCTCTGGATATGCTTACACAATAAGTTTTGCTTCTGTCAGTTCAACCACTATCTATTACACTTGTCACATAGCTGTGCACTAGTTCTGTGCCCACAGTGCAGATTTTTAGGGCTTGATAAGTACATCCCTGCACTTAATACTTGGACAACACAAACAATTCCCCTATATCAGACAAATGGGTGCTGCTGAGCCATCTGTTTGAAGATTTGTTTAGTTATATAAACTGAGTTACAAGTATTTCTTCACATATGAAGATATCTCAGTTTAGATGGCTACAGGGAGGGGCCTGTGCACCTGAAACATCCCCACAATACAGTGCATCAACTGTAGAAGCCTTTCTTCAGCAGTTTTTGGAGGCTCATGAGGATCCCCTAGGTCATCACAAATGGCACTGACATCTATATGACCACTGAACTGACCCCTAGTATCTTCATTTGAGCGAATATCTCAGATACCTTTAGTCAATATGAGATTTACTTAAGACCTATTCAGCTATAGGTCAGACAGGAGTTCAGGAGTCATGTGAGAAAGTGGCTCTTTTGTGGAGGAAGATCATGAGAACAAACCCCTTCAGAACTCTTGCTGGTGTGCATTCAGGACATACAATTGTCAAGGTAAAAGGACTACCCTAAGGTGCATACAAACTGTATATACTGCTATGTACAGGACTAGCTCAAAATGACTGACTGGCTGGTCCCAGTGAAGGCAGCATATATTTCTGAGGTGACTACACAGGGAAAGTGACACAGGTTTTTGCGTTACACCTCCATGCCCCAGAAGTTTGTTTTAATTTCTGTGTTACCTGTGAGGATTCTCAGGGCTCTGCAGAGCAATGGTTATCTGTTCATCTACTCTGAGTAGGAGAGACGGCAAGTTTTGCCCGAATTTGCTTCATTTAAAGACAAGTAATCGGTCAGAAACACAAATTACTTGTTGGACAGTGGCAGGCATCTTCATGAAAACCTCTCCACTCTTAGTGACCATTACCCTGATAGGACATCCCTGATCCTTCAAGAGCAGACTATATTCTCCGTCCAAGGCTGCCACTAGGATACTGAAAGATAAGAAAAGACATGGACAAGATTTTCACCCATGGAGAGGCTCTTCTAATCAATACTGCAGCATTAATAACATCTTCATAAGGAAAGACACAGCAAGCAAATTTTGATTTTTGCTGTTGGGAAGCTTTATCCATCTGGCCCCATTTAGTTGGTAATATGCCACTGTTGTGCTGCTTCACTGATTCCCTTTGCTTCCACAATGTAAATGTAAGTGCAAGTGCTCGTATCTAGCTAAACTTTCTGTCAGAGAAAACAAGGCTTCATGGAGAGAAAAGCAACATCAAAATAGCACAAGGTCATCAGCCAAGAGGAGAACTGTCATTCCTGTGACAACCAGATCACTTTCCCTCAGAGCTAAGGTGCAATACCTGATACCTTCATCTACCTTCAGCTTCTTCTTAGACAAACAACCCTTTCTTAGCAGGAGACGCCTCAAATCAGCATGTGGCCAAGGAAAAGCCATGATACCAAACTGTACTACAGAACTGGGCGCATTCCTTTCTACTTATGCATATACTTCTGATGATTATGCTCACTTCTACAACAAGGAGCAACTCTACCATCTGGAGTCAGGTACATAATTTGTTTAAATATCTTTGAATATTTGATATTTTGCACAAAGTCCGTCAAAGAACTTGGGAAATATAAACATTTACATCACACATAACAGTTACTGCTTTCTCTCTCTTGTGTGAGAAGGGTTTATTTCTAAATATTTTTATTTTCCTTTATCTGCATTCTTTCAAAACTATAACACCTCTACATTAGAAGACTCTCTCCATAGAATTTAAAATTTAAATACAACAGAGACATTATAACTCTTCAACTTTTTCTTCAGCCCACACAAGTTATCAAGGCTAATATTTAAAGAACTGTTCCTTCTGGCAACATTAAAGCAGTTCAGTTTATTAGCCTTCTCATTCCAGGAATTTCAGAGAAGTGATTTTAGCAAATTAAATCCCATGAGCACACATCAAAAGATATTTGATTTGTCGTCTTGGTAAAAGTTTTAAATGATAAATGCAGAATTCTGCTTACTTCCACTGTCAATAATTTTAATTTGTTAAGAATTTAAGAGAATACTAGCAGACTCTTTCCTTAGCAGTTTATTTGACAATATTTTGTTACTAAACAAAAGTAGGACCTTCTCTGATGGATTCATCTCTGTTAACTCAGTACCTAAAGCCACCTATCTAACCAGGTGTACTTACCTACCTAATATTCCAGACTCCCACATGTATAGCAGAGATCCAGATAGCTCCTCAAGGTAGTTTGTCCCACTCTAACAAAGATGGGAAGAGTTGTCTTGCAGGAGTGCCTCATACTGTCTGTTAAAAGGCTAATTCAACAAACTAAATCAGAGCACATACTTAATGTTTAGATGACTATGGTTAATTAAGAGAAATATAGCCCCAACAAAGCTATATGATCTGACTAAGAGATGATTAAGGGCAACGCTACTATTTTAATCTTCTTCCCAAACCAGAAATATAGCAAAGAGCAAATGCAGAGTCAGATTTCACTATCAGCACTCACATTCAGTAGTGCTTTCTTGTAGAACAAGTTGTTACTGGGCACCAATCCAAACCTGCCTAAAGAAATTTAATATAAGTTAAGCAAAATCAGGCTGTTTGACACTGAATATATATTACTGACATATTCTGTCTTTGAATGATTAAAGGCAGAGACCAAGGTGTTTATCCAAGAACCAAAAGTAGACTGTCAATGACAATTGGCTGTGTAATGTATCTGATGATCTGGACACAAGTCCCAAGTCTCCGTTGCTGTGTATAGTGCTATATATCTGCCTGATTACAAGCCTGAAGAAGCACCTCAGCTAGTTCACATACTTAAATTTTAAATCTAATGTCCACATGAACTTTTAACATGCTATGAAAACCTGGGGCTCACAAATCAGTTACAATAACGCATGAAGGCACCCTTTGCCATCTCTGCCTGATTTGTCCCTCAGATCAACAAAAATCCTTTCAGAACTTTGAGATGTACTAAAATACATGCCTTTGCAAAATATGCCTCTTTAGAGACCCAGAAGAGGGTCTGATCTATAGGAAAATCTTACATTCTACCCAAAACAAGAAGGCAAAGTGGTACATGCCCCTTTTTAAGAAGGACCATCTGAAAAAAGAAAACATAATAACCATAAAGTCTAGACAGAGGTTATTCTCCTTGACCATAAGAAGAATGCCATTGTCTGACCTAAAGAACAGGCTTTGCTGTTATTACTTGTTGATGTGGCAAGTTTAGCCTATTTTTCTGTTAAAAAGGAAAGAATGTGGCAAACAGATTTTTCTCTTTGTGAACAATAGAAACATGGGGAAATATCACATTCTTTGGTAATTATTGTTCAAAGCAGTTTTATCAGAAAAATCAGTCACCTACAAAGCTATCTACAGATGCATAAGTAACTTTGTTGTAGACAGCTACGCTCACTAAGCATAAAGGTATCAGTGACAAAGAAAGAAACAAGAGAAGCAGTGTATGAATTTTCTCATCTTCTAGCCGGTTCACACATTTCTCTAAGTGTTATCAGCAATATTTCTGGAAGAAGCAACAACTCCAGTTGTATCTGCAGTAAAAATGCCTATTTTTAGGGTCTGACAGAACAATTCTGTTCTAACTTCCCCTACCTCTGGTGTTTTCTGAGGGACAGCCTTTTTTCCTACAGTTTTAGGCTGCTTTTTCAACCCTTGTTTCCTACCACAAAAGCGCAAGGTTGCATTTTCAGGAATGGCCTTTGCTCTTGGAATCCAAGTAATTTTTTTTCAACTTGGCCAGCCAATATATTTACAAATTCCTAAAGGCCCTGCTATCGTTATCTAACCTCTTCGTTCACCATCTTGAGCAGAATTGCAACAGATGGAGTTTAATTTACTTATGACACTCATAGGTAGACTGCATTCAACACATAAGCTGGCTCACTTAAATCCTCGTCTAGGTAACTTTACAGTCAACCTCAGAGGACAGTACAGACATAAGCACAAAGCCTTCTTTTCAGCACTGTGTCAGAGGAGAGTATTGAAAACCAGCTTTACTGAATCCCTGAACAAGAAGCTAAACTTTTGAAACAGAGGGATTAGGCTTTTCCAGGAAACTGACTGTGGATAAAGAGCCAAATAGTTCAGATTTGGAAATCTAAATCCTAAAGAAAGGTAATTTTTTTTCCCTACAACTCATTATTCACATCTTCCAGAAGCTAGCTGAGGACAAGAATCATGTGTTATCTTTTATGAATGCCATCCTTATGTGCTTAAATCTCACCATATGGATGAGCTCTGGCAGATGCCAAACTGCTACTGCTATGAGACAGATGAATGTTTGGAAGAGTAGAGCTTTCAATGATGAGCACTATAACACCTACATCTGCCTCAAGGAAGCAACCCCTCTGTATTCTTAGCCAAAGTCCCTTTGTTAAGGGATGCTGACTTCTGTCTTGATTTCACACTGTTCTCTGCCAGAGTATTAGACTAAATTTCCTGTCTTACCCTATTATGAAAGCTTCCTCTTAAAGCTAACTTTAGCATCTTAGCAAAAGATACATCTTTTTATAATTGATATCCAGCAACTAGAGTTTTAAGCTTCAGTTTCATTTTATTGCTTCTATAAAAGTACCTGAAAGAGTTAATAAGATATAAATATTTTAAATAAAATAGGAGACATTAATTATCTGCCTTATTCTATGCTAGAAATTATGCAACTAATTACAATAGAAAATTAGCTACCAGGGTATCTGAGTCATTCTTCACGATGTTATCAAAGTTAGTAACAGCCTTACTGGGACTGCCCAGGGAATAAGAAATGCTCATTATATTGTCTGGCTCTGACTGGTCTGATAGTACTTTACAAAAATAAAACCCTATTGTATGTAGCCTATTTAAATTAACATAATTGGGCTGCATGAACAAAAGTTCACAAAAATGCTAGTGTGGGATTTGCTATTAAAAGAATCTTGGAAGCTAATTCAAACAAAGAATAATCTTTAAAAAATATGTGCTTGATTGTTTTTTCAAGCTCTTCTGATTGATTTGGCAGGCAGGGGAGTACGGAATTACAACCACTGTAAAGAAGCTGTCTTGAACAGAAACTGACATTCCATACAAATTGATTTGCCTTTTTTTCCCTTTAATGCCCAATAGATTTGAAGATAAATATGTAATGAAAGTCCCTAGACCTTTTTATGAGACTAGCCTGGAACTGATGGTCTAATGGGAATCATTTTTTTTTTTAAACAAATGAAGAAATCAGATCTTATACGCCATCTGCAATTCAAGCCAATATTTTGTTTGCCCAGACTCAACCAAAGCAGGCAGAATTCCTAATCTGACTAATTTTCCTTGACACCTTACCAGATGCACACACAGCATTTTTCACAGGAGAGAAGCAGTAAAGAAGATTTTTAATTGCAGCATGCTATGGTTTACATGTAAGCAGTGAGCAGGACAGTCTTTTTTTTAAATACCCAAAAACTTCTTGATCCAAAGTGTACATGCAGCAGCTGTTTCTGAAACTGAGGAAAGGGTCTTAACAGGTCATACCCCTAAAATCCTCTGGAGTTGAGACAGGTTGAGAACAAAGAGGTAAAAAAGTTTATAAATACAGGAGGTAATGAGGACTGCAGCTAACTCACAGAAAACTAAATGTTATATGGAGCTAGGTCTCAGTACCTATACCATATCTCATGTATGAGCTATGTTTTTGTTTCCTAGCAGCTGAGGATCTGCTGGAATCCTGCTAGTGAGACTACACAGGCTCTTTTAAACACACAATAAAGCACAAAATTTACAAATTGTATTCAATTTAAAAAAAAAAAAAACAACAGAAAGAAAGACGTCCCTTTGGCCGTGTCTGCGTCAGAAAGTTCTTGGGAGTATTCCAATGCTTTTTACAATATTTCATTCTATTCTCTGTGCACTATTTTAAGAAATTCTATGGTTCTCTCTCACTGGACATTGTCTGGGAGTTACTATTGGGTTCTTATCAAAGTTTTTTGTAACATATCCTGGGAATTTATTGAACGTTCTGAAAGAAACTTCAGCAGTACTCAAACTAAGCAGCAAGGCAAATACATAACAGCAAGATATTACAGAGCCCAGTGCTCATCTAGTACCTTACCTGCACCTTCTCTAGTCTCCAAAAATGTAAGCAAACCCAATGACAATTGTGTCTCAACAGCATCTAATGCTATTAAATATCACCAGCTAAATCCATGAAAAGAAAGTCTCCCACAAAACCTCTTACACAGAAGCCAACTTAGCTCTCTCAGACTTCATATATTGTTAAAAAGAACAATGCTTAAAAAGAACATTGCTTAAAAGGTGCAAACACTTATATAAGAAAATATTTTAGTTATAAAACACTATCTTCTATCTTGATCCACAACCAATATAACCAGAAAACCCTTTCCCTCAGTTGCTGTAGAATTATTGCCTCCTTAATAATCTTTTACTTCTGATCTACATAGGAAATTGCCTGTGTAGCTTCAGGAGTTCAGGAGGTAGGACAGATGTGCACGAGTAATGTACAAAGCCAGTGCTGCAGTCACATAGGCATCACTGCTTTGTAGTTCCCAGCGCACTGACTGGGGCCACAGGGCTACTTCAAGCCTATTCTGTGCATTAACACATCACTGTCTAAGCTTAAAAGCAAAGTATACAAAAAATAGTCATCTCCTTTCCCTTCAGGGGTACAAGACCACCACTTTGTTCTCATTCCTCTTTAAGCTTCAGAGTTGTCACTGTCAAACACTCCCTGGCAGGTCTGCAAGGGCCAGCACTGAACTCCAGCTGCTTCCAAGTTGGAGCTGGGTTGAGCTCATTCAAAGACATCTGTGCATCTCTGTGATACACCTCCCACCTTGAGAATACATTTGATAAGCAAGAAGCCAGCTAGCATCCAGCTGGGCCTCACAGCTCAGGCTCTGCTCCAATGCAAAGCATCTGTTTAGGGACACTCCAGATGAGTGTCCCTAAAATCAGAACAGCTGTACTCCTCTGACAGTCACCTCAAGTGCTTGCACAAATACACTGCAAGACAACCCATGAGTGAATAACAGAGGCAAACACAACACATCATTTCATCCCAGCTCCCCATTGTCCCATGTTTCTGACATATACATCCTTTTAAAAACAACTGGCCACAGGCTACCCTACGGGATTTAGGTCCCAATTCAGGTTGTGTCTAGACTCGCTATACACAAATAGTAGAGTCTGTGGTCCCTCTCAGAAATGTGCTTGTCACAAAATGTCTGTTTCCTCCCACAGATCCAAAAAAAGCTCCCAGCCAAAGTGAAGGAACTCACAAATTAAAATGAAATACTGCATCAGGCTTCAGAATGCCTTCATTGAAGAAGTGGGCAGGAGGCAGAAGATTCCTTCCCTCTGTTTCTCAAACATGTCACACTATATGTGTGGCTTATAAGGATGCTGGGGAGGGACTATACATTAGGGAATGTAGTGATAGGATAAGGGGTAACGGGTTCAAACTTAAACGGGAAGTTTAGATTGGATATAAGGAAGAAATTCTTTCCTGCTAGGGTGGTGAGGCACTGGANACATTAGGGAATGTAGTGATAGGATAAGGGGTAACGGGTTCAAACTTAAACGGGAAGTTTAGATTGGATATAAGGAAGAAATTCTTTCCTGCTAGGGTGGTGAGGCACTGGAATGGGTTGCTCAGGGAAGTTGTGAATGCTCCATCCCTGGTAGTGTTCAAGGCCAGGTTGGACAGAGCCTTGGGTGACATGGTTTAGTGTGAGGTGTCCCTGCTTATGGCAGGGGGGTTGGAACTGGATGATCTTAAGATCCTTTCCAACTCTAACTATTCTATGATTCTATGTGGATAAGTGTACTGCAATCCTACAGTATGGACACAAGGCCACATTTAATCATCAGAGGAACATTCCAAAGTCAAAATACAGCAGTAAATATTCTTGCTGATTTTTGTATTTCAAAGCATAAGGAAGGAACACAACTAAGTTTTGAAAGTTTAGATTTACTCTCTGCTCCTCCTCAAATTCCCTGAAGTCATAACTACCAACACTGGAGAAATAACTACCAATGTTAAAGGACTAAAAGTTTCAGTCATGATCTCTAACTGTTGAATGACAGTCACTCTTCAAGTGAAGCGGTTCATGTGCACAAAGATTTTCATGTGTATATGCTTTGCAGTCACAGTTTACTGTGTGAGACATCCTAGTGCATAAGCATCTCCTGTTCAAATCCTTTTAGCAGTTGCATGAACAGCTTTTAGCATGATCAGAGGACAATTACTTCCTGAATTATTTTCAGTGTTCAGCAAAACAGAAATGCTATTACAAGACGACAGTAAAAACATTGTGAAAATGAGTCATTAGACCTAGAGTTGTAGGTGATACACACTGAGAAACATTTGAATGTATTTCTAGTGTGCATCGTGATTACTGGGGAAAAATGGTGATACTTGCAGCATGACTGTAACAAGAAGACTCTTAAAGTTACTATTTTTTCCATTACTGTGGTTCTCCCACACAAGTTTTGAAAATACCCAGTGTTCTACTCAGTTATATGAAATTTCCTTTAGATGGCAATCTTCAAGAGTTTTCAAGGCAAGATAGGCATTTTTTTTTTTGAAGTCTGTGGTTACAGATATGAAAAATGTTTTGCCTCATAGCCGTCCCTTAGCTGTGCTGCGTAATTTCAGGGCTCAGTGCAGCTATTATCAACTATATTGCATGTTGTATCTACTTTAATAAAAACAACTATATCTTCTGGAATGGAGATATTCAAGAACCTCTAAATTAACTAGGGTCTTTGTTCTCATTATATTGACATGGCTCCTTTAGGCCCCTAAATACTGAGAAGAAATAAGGACTAATATCTAATATTCCTGTGACTTGATCCCGCACGTACAGCCCCTGTGTCCCTACCTATCCCTCTGTAAACCAGAGAGAACTGCACTGAGAACCATGCAGCTAGGATATGGCCTCCCACTGCTTCTGTTGCATCTGTGAGGTTAATTAAGAATTTACCTTCTAATAAAGACGTCTATATATCTGATCCACAGACATTCTGCCTTTGTCATGGTACCTAACACAATTCACAGAAATACATTTTTTGAGCTGTAGATGAATAAATGCTGGTGTTGTTGACCTGCTGCCACTTTAAAACACCTGGGACTCCATGACAAAAAAATGCCAAGAGAATTATCCACTGCACACCAGCTTTATATACTGCAGCTGACAGCACATTAACAGCCTTCAGTCCCTCTAATGGCAAAATGATGCAGTTATTTTCATGGATGTACATAAGAATCTTCAATAATCATCATAAATCCTTCATGATATCCATAAATACAGAAATCATCAAGCAGACCCCAGAGTAAAGTACAAGGTTCACAAACAGGTTAAAGAATGAGGTCATTTTTAACGGACTTTCAAACAGACTTCACAGAATAAGCAGAATACTTCCAAACACTGCAACCATAGACAATAAATGACAGTTTAAATTGAAGGATCAATCATTCCTATCATCGCTCCTTGGCTGGAATAAAACTGGTGGTTCCATAACCAAGCTGAAATACCAGGATCAGGACTTGCCCAACACTTGTCAGGTTTACAAAAATTCTCTATATCAGCTTAACTTTGGGCCAAACTATTCTCAGATTTCAGAAATCTGACACGGGGACAACAATATTTCTAAATGTGTCTTGAAAAACAACACTGGAAACTGTATCAAATATAAATAAGCATTGTAGATTATTTTACCTTGGAAGTTTGGCATTATCTGGCAAAAGCAAACTGTATCTTCCATGCACATATCCAGCACTGTGCATGAGGCAGAGTAAGCAGCTTTCTGTGGAAGCCAAAGCCAAGCTGATTTGTCTGTTAATTTCTCTGCCTGTACTTGCAAAGACCAAACTATTTTACCCAGATAAACTGTGACGGGTACAAGACTGAAGATCAGCAGGAGAAATGGCTTTAAATGCATTGATATGTGAAAAAAATACCCATTATTATTGCTACTTAAAACATCAACCGTAACAATATACTATGTAATGCTAACAAGTCATTGCACGGCATCTATCATCTTCTTGTTTAATATGCAATGTTTAAGTCACATGGATCTAAAGACATGAATAGTGATAATCTAACATCATTTCACCCTAGCTGAGGAAGACTTGATTCACTTGTTTAAGACGCTGTAGCTAGCGACATTTATTTTCTTTGGACAGGCCAATATCCAACTAATTCTTCATATTACTGTAAATATATTGGATAATACTTGAACAAAATTAATGTCAATTGGAAACCTAAAACCAGACAATTCAAAGAATTAAAATCCAGGATATATGAAGAAACCCCTTCTACAAGGAAGTATTACTGTTCTATTGGCAACTTTGGTTGATCAGAAAGTCCTGAAACTATCATTTTCCATTTGTAAAACTACTCTCATGCCCCATACTATGCTGGGGTGACTCAGATATTACTAATAAAGTTTTTACAAATACTTGAGTTTCCGTATTATTTCTAACAACTTTATATAGCTTTTCATTAGAAATCCACATGCTAACAGTAATTTCTTATTTTATTTTAGATTATCATATAGAATTAGAGTGCAGTAGAGAATTATGCACTTCTAAATCCTAGTACCAGCAACTTGCTTTATATTCTGAGCTCATTCTGTCATATACTTTCCATTGAAGGTTTTCTGAGGGGTCCTCGATGCCTAGGGATAATTCACTTTTAAATATTTAATTTTCAGTACTTAATGAATGAGATCCTGCCTGCACTTAAGTAAAATGTAAAATTATTTTGACTTTAATAGAGACAGATTTTAGCCCAGCATAGAAGGCATGGCATGTAATTCCTCTCTGGTATAATTAGAGAACAGAAATATAACCTCCAATAATAATTAGGGAACACTTAACTCAAAGTCAATTTGATCTCACTAATATGCTTCTATATGTGACTTTATCATTTAAAATAATCAAACACTATAAATAACACTAGTTCTGAACATTCCACATTTTTTTTAAGTTCTACTGCAGTTTGCAAGAAGTGAGTGAGAAAAAGAGAGGAAAAAGGCTCAAAATGACTATGGATGTAACACCCACAAAGGAAGGTAAGACCAAATAACTCTAACACTTAGATGCCTTAAAGTAATTTCAAAGCAAAGAGAAAATTATGCCCTATTAAGTTTATTTAACATTGTGAAAATGGTCTAAAATGTACCAAAAAACCACAGGGAGATTTGCCCTTGGCATCACAACTACAAAACATGTTCAGCCTGTAAGAACTGTAGCAGTTGGAAAAATAATGAAGACACAAGAGTGGAAAGGAAAGAGCTGAAAAACTGAGTGGGGGAGGTTTCACTAATATCCCTTTTACACCAGAACATCATGGGTATTTTGTTATAGCACTGCAAGTCCTGGGCTTCTGTTCAAGTGTGAGAGTTGACAATAGCTGAGCTAGCCAAGAGACCATATTGGCAACCTTGGATTAGACTGTTTCAAAAAGAGCACAATTTGTAACACCATTTACCAGGCGATTTCCTTTTCTCAAAAGCCCACCCGTCTAAAAAGGGACAAGCTCAATTTCAAAACAAAATCATTTGCAAGTTGCCTTTAAGTACACTATTAACTCCTGTTCTAACATAAGAGTCTCATGTAAGCTTAGCTGCTGCTTCTATTAGCTTTCCTACATAAATTATCGCTCTTCTGGAAGAACAAGGACAATAAATGCTTGTATATTCAATGATGATTTTCCCTTAACTTTCATGGTGGGGAGGCTCTGCAACTGAAGTTAAAGGAACTGTAATTTTTCAACTGAAGCACAAAAACCTTTAAAAATCTTCTATGATATAGTGTTCAGAGAACACCAGAAGCAATCTGATCACACCCCTTTGGACATCACAGGCTAAATTCCATCTACTTCTCTAACCGCCCTATTACTTGTGATACACCAAATCTCCTACCTCATAAAGCATTCAGTTTGTTGCAATAGTTTATCATTCACACCAGTAAGAATCTAGTGTGGATGATAAAACATTGCAGATTTGCTTGGGTTTCATTCTCAGATATTAGTTTTGTGGTGCTATTTTTTTGACTGAAAGATCGTATTACCACCTGATGATATTTTCCTGGAACTTCTGTGCCATAATCAAGTCACCTTTCAGTTATTTCATAATCTTTAATTACACCATTGTAAGACATTATCTCTAATTTTCAAATACTTGTTTCAGTTTTTCTCTGGGGCCTCACTACATTTTTTTTTGTAAACACTATAATTCCATTAACAGTTTATGATTATTTTACCAGTCACGTAGACTTCTTCACTTCACTTGAGTTTTCTCAGGTACTGCATGAGTTCCTAGCAATAATAGCAAACATTTGTGGAAAACAAACAAAACAATGTCTATGCAGTTGATACTGTTAGGACAGACTTAGGTGATCAAGTCCAGGTCTCAGTCACGTAAGTCCACCAAGCAGCAGTCCAATTGACTGGACCTTTTCATCTCATTTTCCCTCTATTTTACTACATTTCTTCTTTTCCAACCCACCCTGTCACTCCTTTCTCTTGTCTTCAGCCCTTCCTCTGGGCAACCCCTTGGAAGTGTGACACAGCCCTGCAGCTGTCCTAAAACATACATTTTACTCAGTCCCTGCATTCTCTCTCCTTATTCCCCACAGCAAGTCCCATACCTTTTTAGGCAATTGCTCTGTTCAATTTACATGGCTTTCTAGAAAGAGAGGTTTCGATTGATTCCTCTGCATAGGCTTCAGGCCAGGGTCAATGGGATATCACTTTCCTTTGATGGTCTCTAGGAATAAGCTGACGCAAGATGCTTTTCCACTGATCAATGCAGCAGGGTTCCCCCACCCATTATTGTTCCTCCATTCCTTACTGAGTTTTCCTGTTTGATTACCCTTTAGTCAGACATCCTAAAAACTCCTATTTGCAAATGACAGATGCCACAATTATCACTGCATTTTGAGTATCTGTCATGAAGATATTTTTCAAGTTTCCTCCCTTTTGGTCCAATGACTTCCAAGGTCACTGATTTTCTGTCAAATTGGCCCACTCCTTTTGTTGTTTGGGCTGGGTTTTTTTTTTCACAGAAACTCTACAAAATTTCCCATCAGAAGGACACAGCAGTAGCTGGAGTTGAAAAAAA
>NDXB01019726.1:129988-159660 GCA_002631895.1 Agapornis roseicollis | reverse complement strand
AAAAAAAAAAAAACAGAATGGGAAATTAAAAAAAAAAAAAAAAAAAAAAAAAACAACAAAAAACAAACAACCAAAAATCAGCTTTTCAGACCAGTCAAATTTTATTTCAGTCTATTCTACTGACTTATGGACTTATGAACTCATCATTGAAAATAACATTTTGATTCAGAAGTCACAATGGATCCATTTCTGCCCACATAACAGGCTGGAAAGAGAGTATGAAATTATATGCTGTGAAGGAATTCAAAAAACTTTTGAACAAAAAGAAGTTACCAAGATAGACTAGTAACACTGGGCAAAATAGCTTTGAATGGACATATTCTGAGGGATATTTTTTTGAATATACAGTTTTGTCACAATGTAGAAAAGCAGAAACAGCATGAAAGGCAGACTACTGTGGACAGGCTGCGTGACAGCGGACACCTGGTGAGCGATCCAGAGGCCTTGGTGCTGGAGGATGGTGTCTCTGCAAGGCTTACATGAGAGCAGTCGAGATAAGCTGAAGGCCATGGATGAGGAAATGTATAAACACCAGCTGTAAGATCTCATAAGTAAGCAGAAGAGAAAAGGAGCTGAGAAGTTCTGAAGGTCAAGTTCCCAGGACAGTGTTATCCAATTATAGCATTGTTAAGGTTTAAGGTGCGCAATCAACACTTGCCAAATCAATGTAGCTGTGCTAAGAATCCCTATATAAGGTTAACATTTTGTCTAATAAAATGGCATTCGCGTGATCACATTGATCTCTCAGCATTGTCCACCAGGAATTGAGGTGCTCCCGCAGACTACAGTTTAGATTTGCTGCCCTATGCTTTCATCAAACTTTAAGAAAATGGGGTAAGGCTAAATTATAAACTGTCTTTTGCTAAGAGCATTAATATGTAAAATGTAAAATATGGAGTGCAGATAAGTACAAGAAGACATTAGTCTCTGTTCTTCTGCAAAGATTGCAGGTAATTAATGTCCATTCCAATTCCATTTCAAAAGATACTTTTCCCCTGCTCCACTACTCTTAACATTCCTTGTCTCCCACTCTCTACCTTTTAAGCCCTTCTTCAGTTTCTATTTAACATTCTTTTTGCCTTTTTCTTTTTCCCCAGCACCATGTATTCCTACAATCTACACATTCTTTCCTTCTCCCATCTCCTTCTCCTACACTGCATAGCTAAATATAGCCAGAGCAAGAAAGGACCTTCCCCTCCCATACATCAAATAATGGTGGCAAGGCTTGATTCCATGAAGTGTCATGCAATACATGGCAAGACAACTATAAAAATAATAAAAACCAATCACTGATACTCATATCCGAGTACCTGTTGATATCCTCCCTTTGCCTTTCCAAACAGTCTCTTCAAAAGTCACTTTCTGAAGCACTTTTACTCCTTGCTTAGAGTTGGGGTTTAGCAGAGCAAAAAGGTTTTCAAGGTTATGCTGAATGCTGCATGGAAGCTCTTCAACGGCTGACACATTTTCAGTTCAGACCAACCCCTATGGTTATGTGCCCCATCTCCTCCCAGGAAAGCTCAAACTTTCATGATTTTGTGAACATTTCCTGTCTCAAAACCTTCTCTTATGTGTATTCTCCACAAGTAAAAACTTTGAGGTTTAATACATAAGGATTCAGTTTTGTACCTAGTCTGAAGAGAAATGCTTTCTGTATTGCACTAGCTGGCACTGGTGTCAGAGATACAGCTCCTTGTGTTCCTTACTTTTACATTGCTCTGCTGACATTTGCATTCTGAGGTGTCAGCAGTTTTGTTTATAGACTTTAATAGCATCAGTAAATGTTTAGCATCCCAAAAGCCTTTAGCTACCATGTCCCATATGGTGAAATTAATGCCAAAAAGCCGAAGACTTGTCTTGAATTTCTCCTTGTAATATTTCATTGGTCTCCCTCTTGTTTTAAGATCATGAAAAATACAATTTTGGCAATCTGTCATTTGACATATGTACCTACATAGTTAGCAGATGGCCTAACCTAGATGAACCTAGGAGTTTATCTGCTGGAGCATTAATTTCAGGCTAAGTATTTAACAGCACCCAAAGATTCTACTGTTCAGGATTTTATTCTGCCAGCAACAGATAATGCAGCAGCACACTTTGTTTATTCTCAGTAAGGCAGAGAGGTAAATCCTTTTAAAAGGCAAGCTTCTGGCTACAGAGCATTAGATTTTACTCTGATCTAGAATGATGGCATTACTTGCTTGGAGGGCATTACCTTCCAAAATTAACTTATCGTCTCCTGGCAACCAAACTGCTCTCACTAGAGTGCCAAAAAGCCTTCTGCAGTGACCTGACAGAGTAGGTGATGCTAATACTCTTTATTTCCATCTTGAATTAAGGCCAGTGGAAATACTGTAATTACTTCCCCTTTTCATGTTCTCCTTGCAAGAGAAATTGCTAAGTGTTACACAGTTTTTACTGATTTGTAACACAGGAAGATCTCTGGCTCTGTATCAAATAATGTGATGTAATATTTCTAATTGTATGTATTCATAACTGTATTAAGCTAGTCATCATCTGCTACAACACAGAATGATCCTTGCCACTTCTGTGCCACTTGCCTTCAAACTAGCATTCAGTATGCGTGTGTCCATGTTTTCATTATTTAGTAGCCCCAGATGTTGATATCACCAAACTGTTCAGAATCTTCAACCTACCAGTAAGAAAGCGCATCAGACCTCTAGTAGACCTGGAAGGCCAAATAAAGCTAATGATGGTGGCAGGCAGGTGATCCCAGAGGAGACGGAGGAGGACAGAAAGAGAGAAGCAGCTTCCATGCTGGTGCTCTTGAGAACGCTTTTGGAACAGAGCTGGATTTTCAGTTGGTGATTTTGGATAACCCTCTGTGCTGGCTTCTCCTAACCAGTAACAACTGCAGTATTGAGTAGGCAAAGGATATCAAAGCCTTTCTGTCGCTGTACAAAGTCTTAGAGAACAGACCAAACTGATGAATATGTCAGTACTGCTTAGTTACATAATTTCATTTCATTGCCAAGAGTGAGATTTGTGACCTTTTAATAATCTCAAAGGCCTACACCTTGAATATTTTTCTTGTGCTGGTAAAAAAGGGAGAATTACAGAAGTTTTTCTACAACAAAAAACTTAAAACATGCACACACACAAAATGCACAAACCCCTAAGAAGTTAGTATATTAATATATCCGGGACAAAAGCCAGAATTACCGGAGCCGAGCAAGCAGTTACACAATTTTCTGAGGCCAGCTCTGTAGAGCTCATACCCTGAGGCTATGCCATACATCACAGCAGCCAGAGATAAGGTGCCACAGATCAGAATAAAATTCTCACCATCAGTTTTACACTTTTCTCTATATGGAAATAGCAGTAGCTCCAAAGGCTGATTTAATAGCTGTTCACACTTTCCAACAATGCTATTAATATAGAAGACATTAAATCCTATTGCTAAGTAACTGGATGCACATCAGCTGAAAACATAACGCCTCTGTACTAGAGAAGATAAACATCAAAATACATACCAGAATGTGATAGAGCTAAATATATGATTAATAAATATTTTCCATAAAGAAAAAAATACTGGCCCAGAAGGCCACTATAACTTCTCATCACGAGTTCATTATTGAAACCCAATCTCTATTGCTGAGCTTCCTTTGCTTTTGCAGTAAGCAAATGAACTGACAAAACACATGCAGAACCTGAGGATCTTCAAAAGCCCAACTCTTTTCAGGGTCTCTATACTACCTATTAACTTCAGCATTTCTGAAAATATTAGTTTGCAACATGAATAGGAAATTGTAGTCTTGCTAACCTTGATGAATTTCCCAAGAATCCAATTTGGAGCACTAACGACAGCTTCAAGGATCAGTTCACACATAGAAAATGTGAAGCCTTACTATTTACTTTATCAATGTCATCATTAAGCACAATCAAGAACATTTATAAGGAATGGCCATTCTCTGTCTCTGAGGGAAAGCCAGCAGTTCAGCAGCCAGACCATGCTGACCTAGAACAGCCAGTAAAAAAAAAGTTATTGAGAGAGTTACTGCTGAGTACAACTGAAAATATGACATACTTCTTGGTGCATTGTTCACCACTTATTGGTGCACAGTTCACTTTGAACTGTGCTGCACAATGTATCTCCTGCTGCACTGCTGCCTGAGGTTGTCTTCTTCCACCAGGGACCCCAGCCAACACACCATGTGCCATTACCACCATGCAGTATGGGGGATACAATGAAATCCCCAAGGCTGGCATGGCCAGAATGTGTTCATATCACAGAGCCCATCTATGCCATTGAGCTGTCTCAGCCTGCCTGTGCTCAGGTAATATAACATAAGGTGAGTCTGGGCTCAGGCACAGGCTGAGGACCTGCTTTTAAGATACAGTATAGAAACAGCATGTGCTTTATTTCCCACAAAGTTAGATGAGCTCATATAAAACTGTCT
This sequence comes from Agapornis roseicollis, assembly GCA_002631895.1. Classification (NCBI taxonomy): domain Eukaryota; kingdom Metazoa; phylum Chordata; class Aves; order Psittaciformes; family Psittacidae; genus Agapornis; species Agapornis roseicollis. Next base: position 155,239 of record NDXB01019726.1, on the reverse strand, counting down.
TTGCTGCATGTCAGTTTCCCCAAATTCACTTCAATTTGCAAAACTGCCACTCAGAGAAAGAGATTAATCACTTGAACACCAAATCTTTGGAAAGCCACATGAAGCCATTTAAAAGACAAGCTGTTCTAATTTTTTATTAGCAGTTAAAAGAGAATCTGGAGAGATGAACACTACAACCATTCATTACCTGCAGTTGTCAAGGTAACAGCTGCTTTAGGATTAATGCCCAAACAATGGTTTGTATTTCATCACAAACACTACAAACATTACATGTGTTAGTCAGTTGGCTATTCGCCAGTTCTTTCTTTGTCATTGCTTGTGGTGCTAATAGTTACTCTATTGGCTTTTCAAGAGCAGTACAGTACTAGCCCCAAATCAGGAGGGATATTTTTAGTTGCATATTTACACAGTGCTTAATTCTTTATCCTTCAACAGGCATATATCTATTGCCAATTCACCTCTTGATTTCCTCATCCTGACTGGTTCATTTCTCTTCCAAGAGAAATATATCACCTCTTTCACTCAATTTTGTGAAAACACATTTCCTTCTCTCTACCTTGAGAAGTTTCAGTGAACTTCTTCTGTATTCCCAAAACATGTAATTTTATTTTATTATTATTATTATTATATTTACATTGTATATCCCTAAAAGAGGGCATCAGATCTTTTAAAGCAGGACAGATTTTCCCCAAGAAAAAATTTATGGCACTATGAAATTAAACTTGCTCTTAGGATTTTCCAATCATCCTACAGGCCATAGCCCTGAAGGCTGAACAGAGATTTAGAGGAAACTGCCTCGGAAACAATGAACTCATTTCTGTATAAATATTAAAAGAACACCTCTGGTTCACAGCCTTTGGTGTGCATAATAGAAAGTCATTCATCAGATGCATTGGCAGTTGGTGTGAACTCTGCTGACAAAACAGCAGGCTCTAGGGACTTGGGTGCATTTGTTCTAGGCATCTGAAAATATACTGGGTTTCTCCATTTTATTTGTCTCCTGCAAGGATCTTCTATTAGTCTTGAACAGCACTGTCATTTTGTCCCTTAAAAATTGTCAGTGCTAATCAATGATGCAATCCATCATCCCTGTGACCTTGCTTGTCATTACACTGCCTCAAAAGAACTCACTAGACTTGATCTATATATGCTATCATTCAATATCAACCCCAAAGTAAAGAAACACCATTTTTTTCTGAGAATACAGGCATGAGAAGTACATTAACCTCTCTAAACCAAAATAAAAGGTGTTAAAGGAGTGGTTTTGACAAGAAAATTCCAATCATAGGAAACATTAAACTTAGCACATATGGTATTTCTTCCTCTTCTAGGCAACTATCATGCAATAATTGCTCCTTTCAACACCCAGCTGAGAAAAGTATGTGTTCAGGAGATTTAGGCATTTACTCTTACTGTCATTCCACACTTGGGCCATCTTGTGTAAGCTGAAATATTGCATTCACCTAGCAGTTACTGGCTCTGGTTTGGAGTAAAAAAATCCTATTACTAACGTCAGGTCTCTAGCGCAAGACCTTCCAAGGAATGCCTGAAAATAATTCATATAATCCCCTTAAACATAGCAAAAGCTTGGCCATCACATGTATACTTAAGATACAAGATAGTGCTCTGAGAGCTCCTTATGTTTTCCCTCTTTTTTAATGAAAACAAACTAAAATTGCAAGAATACCTTTTTTTAATCTAATTGCTCAGATGAGCTCTAATAGATTGGACAAAGCTCATTTCTCTTTCCAGCTACTCAGGCTTAGCAACCATCCTGTTGACATGAATTTATGTAAAAGAAGGCAACAATTACATTGTCCCTAATATGCATAAAACTAATTAATCTCTTTTATCATTAATCATATTAATGTGATGCCTGAAACAACAGCTTGAAAGGATGATGCTTATCCCTAAGGATATAAACCCTTGCTTGTAAAGTGTTGAGTAAATCTTAGTGACATACTGACAACTTCCTGAAAATCACACCAGATTCTTCTGAATTAAATCTGAGGATATGACATCAATAGTTCTAATGGTTAGAGCTATTCCGAAAGATAATTAGGGATCTTCTCTTCCACATTTTTTTAATTTGATGTTAATGAACAAATCTTGAGGAAGCTCATTAGATCAGAAAGCATACTGAATTCATTTCATACAACAGAAAGAATGTGGGACCTTTTAGCTGTCCTAAAGGTCAATCTGCTTGAGAAGTTAACCTTCATAGCCCAACTCACCATTCTGTTGTAACTCTTCCACGTAAGTTAACTCAGAATACACTAAACAGCAGTGGCATTTTTAGTGATTTATTCTCAGAGTTAACACTTTCAGTTATTTACTCTCAGAGTAAATACTGAACAGCAGGAACACAACCTATGAATATAAGAGCATTGCAACATCCAAGCTAGTCTGCTGTGCTGAGATATGTGCAGGCTTATGATCTTGGCTGTGAATTTAGCAAGAAACAACTCATTTACTACCTTGCAAACCACTGTAAGAGGCAGTTTAGATTTTCAAGACAGCTTTCATGGCTAAACAAATATTCAGATACTGCCATTATGAGTTCTGCCTAAACATCTAGTTAAATAATATTTAATTCCTTTTATACTTGCTTACCATGAAGACAACATTTTTCTTCATTTCTTGCATTAGAAATAACATCCTCATGCTCACAGGTGTGTTATTTGGACCTCTGAGGAGAAAAAAGGAGCCAACTCCTTATAATCAAATTTACATGACTTCTGAATAGGCCTCTCGGTGATGCATTTAACAAAACAAGGACAAGAAGTTTTATTATTGTTCTTCATGGGACATTGCTCATAAAGCTAGCTGAAATGAATCAGGTACTGAGATGAGCTACATTGCACAAGCCAATATACCTTTAAAACTGGAAAATAGGTGCCTAGACATAAATTTGGTCTATCTTGTATTAGCTGGCTGTCACTGAACAGGTCTATCTAAGCCTGGAAGTTTCTTCCTATTGAGTAAGTACAGTAATTTCACAAGATACAACTACCACAGAGAAGCAGTTATGCTGACACTGGGCACAGTCACATATAATTGAAAGGAAAATAGGCAGTAGACAGGAGGAAACAAGGGCTGTACAATCATGTCACCTAGAAGTGCTAACAAGTAGCTGATCTTTCTCAGCAATCTAGGCCTGTCTACAGTACCACATATTTACATGGCATTCTTCAACCAATTACATTTTCTCCTTACAAAAAAAAGAATAGTCAAAGGTTGGGGAAAAAATGGATTGCTTTGAAAAAAGAAGCAGAATACTAGCTACTGAAAAAGACAGCTTAAAGTGAGCTCTCACAAGACATGATCCCTGGACAAGTGGTGCTCCAAGTGGCATTTGAGAGCAGAGACTGGAGTAAAACTTAGAAAAGAAGTTGGAGGGAAAATCTTCTAAGGATTAAAGACAGCATACCAGGAGATATAAAACCAATATCATTAAAAAAGGAGATGGAATAACCTAACCAGCTGTGAGGAAATTCAGCCCTATGTGATTACTCTGATGAGGGTAGGGATGATACCTGCACCACAGAACATGCCTTCATCTGACTCCACAATCTGCCCAGCCTGGTCACAGATTCCCAGTTTAAGTCCCTGCACAAATAACTGTAACCTCACTCCTTCTGCACTATAAGGATATCCCATGGTCTTTTGCACTGCAGTGCTTAAGTGTCTTACCTGGTAAGTCAGTAATATGTCTGGAAAAAGTGACAAGAAGATTGTTGAGAGATTTACAGACTTTTAAGTAAGATGTGTGTGTTTCAGCCTGAGCTAACAAACTGCTTTGCAAAGCTCAGCTGGAGTCCTTTAAATAGTACTGTATTTTAATGTAGACAAGACCTTAAAAATGGGACACACTCATAGAATCAACAGCTTGTAACAGTAAGGACACAGAATAACATATGCATATTCAACAATATTTGATTAACTGTTAGTTATAGACAATCTTTTAACCATTATTATTTATTATCATTAGCTTTTCATAATAAGTATTTGCTTCCTTTTCCTGATCTTTATGAATCCTGTGCTGTTAATCTCTAATTGAATTTTCCATCACAGTGCCTATGATCTTAGAGAATTCCTGTAACTACAGAAGAAGAAACCAAGCACACAGGATGAGATCCTAATAGCACTGTATTTGGTAGCTCATTTCAGAGGAAGGACAACATTTTGCCTTTGTCTAGCAGCTCCTAAAACACTAGATACAGCCTTAAAGATCAGAGAGTGGATGACAACTCCAACTTTACATGCTATCAAGCCTCCCACGAGTTGGTTGAGTTCATCTTTAGCTGCCAGCTGAATGCTGGACAATGCCTGTAGTATGCAAGCAGGGACCTCATGCAAACCTTAAAGAATCTATGTAGGTCAGTCCTGGTAAGCAATCTGAAATTTCTTGCTGCATGTATCACCCTGGCCATTCTGAGCTTCTGATTCTTGCTCAAAGAACTGTGATGACATACTTTTTGTTTATACGGAGAATGATTTTTATATAAAGCCATGTTAAATTTCTAAACTGGAAGAGGATGTAGTAATTAAAAATAAATTTTACTTGGTTATTATTATGGAAACCACAGTTTTCTGACTTTGTCTTCCCTATAACAAGAACCAGGCAGACTATTATCATTTCTAACCCCAAGAGAAATTTTACCACTGTGACAGCAAAATAATCCTGAAATGTCTGAAAAAAAATTGTGATTCTATACATCAAGGATTACTTCGTTCTGAAATGTGAATCCCCTGAAGGATTATATGTTTGGAGTTTGCAGGTCACTGGTGACGGAAAGGATAAATAGAAGTGACATTAGACACCAACACAATTCTACGAAGTTACTATTTAATACATTATCAGAAGAATCCAGACTGTAAACTAGTAACTTGCTGTTGTTAAAACCCTAACCTACAAAAGCAAAGCAAATTTTATAAGCTTAATAACATCTTGTTTCTGCTATTTCTAACTTTATAGCAATAGCGGCCTTTTGCATGACAAGTAAACACTAACTGACACTAATGACATTTTTAAATGTCCTTGCTGATACTCCTGACAATCTTGTAGGCTATTGCTCCCTAATACATTAGATTACCATAGAAGCCAACAGGTCCAGTTAAGACCAAGAGCCCTTTAGTGCTGGGCACAGAGCAAACAAGCCTGTTCTGAAGAACATACAAGCTAAAAAAATGAGAGATGCTTGATGAGTGTTGAAAAAAGTATAACCCAATGTTTACAAATTATTACTGCTACATTAAAAGATTGCAAACTACACCTGCTCCTTTAGTCATCATGTGCTAAAACAGAATATTTGAAAATCGGTTTCTTTTTTGTCCTATGTAACATTGGTTCCTTTATTTTTCTTCATTTTGACCAAAAAAGATAAATGGTTTAATCTCTTTTTTGGTTTAGCATGTTATTCTGTCTAAAGAAATACAGCAGAAAAATGAGTTTATTTAAGACATTTTCATCAAAAATAAAGAGCACACTGTGAAGATATTTATACACACAAAAGTGCAATGAGCTCAAGCTGAGACAGGTCCCTCTGAGCCAAGACAGGACTCAGTATAATGCTTCTAATCATCCCAGCAAAGTACAGAGAACTGGTGAGCGAAGATGGGCTTTCAAGTAACTTTGCTAACCCTGCACAAACATATTTGGCATTGTGGCAAGATAAGGACTAACCAAATGGCTGGTCACAAGTGTGAGTCCTCAGCATGTCTACAAAACCACAGAAGAAATGCTGAACTAATGGTGCAGTTAAGACAGCTGTGTATGAGGGCAGAGGGATGGTGTAATGGAATTAGCACTGAAGAGCAAATGCTGCAGAAAGCGCATGCAGTGACCAGGCATCTTTAGACTGAACTGACTCAAGAGAACTACTGAATAATCTTTCCAACAACGTACAGTACAGAAGGCCACAGATCATGGAACATTGAGGGGCCTTTAAGTTAAGACAACTTACAGACTACCAAGGTGGGATCAGCAGAAGAGGAGCAGAAGATCCCAGCATCTAAGAATCAATGCTTACAGAGATGAAGAGCCACCCAGGCCCTCTCAGCATTCCAGGTGGGATTTCCTAGGGACTCTTGTGTCAGGAGTACAGGCTCTGTGGGCCAAGATAGGGATATTGAGGACCTTAGTGGACTGGGGCAACTCAGGGATTTGCTGCCCTAAATGTAACACTGTGCTGCTCATGGCTCAAAGGCTAATGCCGCTAGTGTTTGTTACAGCTATGCATTGCTGTTTTCCTAGTTATTTCATAAACTGTTAGTTATCCAATGTCACTACCATTTTTTCTCCCTTAAGTATTGTACAGTTAAATATTGCTAAAACAGCTGCATCTGCTACTGCCATGCTTGAGCTCTCATAGTTACACATTACAGCCTACATAAGCTGTTAAAAATCATCATATATATATATAGCACATAGTCACAGACACCCTCCTTGCTGGATATCACTGCTGCATGCTCCTGTTCCACCCCAGTAACAAGAAACCACCCAGTGGATGAAAGAATATGGTGCACTGGTGCACGTAAGAAAGTTTTCAGCTATGCTGTGTGGACCATTGAGATAAGTCTAGAAGAGCTGGTGTTCTAGATGGAGGCATTTATGAATGCAGATCATCAATACCACACATATATGGATCCTGGAAGGCACATTAAGGGCAAGACACACTTGAATGAATACCAGGTGGGCGCTCTCAGGAAAACTGAAGATATTCATGTGATTAATACATTTGGAGAGCTGGGAAACTTGGCTTTAGAAGCATTGAGAAGACTATATCTGTGCAGAACAAGGTAGTTGCACAACTCATTTACCAGAAATAAATTCCATTGCAGTAAGTTTCCACCAGAGCAAACAGTCATGACAACAATTTTGCTAAAAAGAAGTTGTATTTTCCTTTTCATGAAGGCCAGTCTTTCCTTATTTTTATGGATTTGCTTGTCCAGCATTCCTATTTTAGCGTCAGTTAATTCCTATTTATTATCCTGCCAGTTATCTCAGACAGCTGCTTTTCCCCGCACTTCATGTAGTGTGTGCCACTGCTGATAAAAAGGCAGCACGTGTGTGGAGGAAGGAGCAGAGGAATACAGGAATACTTCTGACGTCTGAGACTGCTAATGAGACTAACAAATAGCAGTTTATGTAGGCAGCTTAGTGAAGCAGACTTTTCTATAAACACCTGATTTGGATCCAACCATGGCTAAAAGCAACTTGAAGTTACTGTCACCCAATGACTCTTCTGTAATCCAGATATGACAAGGCACTGAGCTCAGATTAATTATTTCTGACGTGTGAGGATCCCATCCATGCAGAATGCTGCCGCACTAGCCTCACTGGCCCCTTCTTAATCACCTGGGAAAAGAGCTAGGAAAAGCATCAGAAATGTGTTCTGAAGTGTATGTTGACTGACACGAGAGAGCTGAGACATGAAAAGGGGGGGAAAAATTGACAGGATTCTAGCTCCTGGAACTATCATTCTTTCAGTCATTTCACTGAATTGAACATGAGCCTTAGTATCCGCTGTGTGTTTCATTTTGCGGGTTAAATACATCTTCCTGTGAAAATTCCTGGTTTTCTATTTGCGCCAGGCTGGCACAAAATCTCTATTCTGTACTCATAGAAAACCTGTTCATTTCTGAGAAAGTCTTGTTAAACTCAGAGACAATAACAGTTCCAAATTACTGACAGCTCAAGGCTCTCATTGCCTTAATATTTCATGTGGCCTTACTATTTCATAAATATGGAATACTTGCTTGTTTCTATAACTGATTAAAGAATGTTACATGGGTCTCAGGAAGATGGAGAGGTAATACATAAGCTAATCAGGAATTTTTCCTTCGGAAGAACTGTCCCATATTATCAGAGGTTACTTGCAAAGAAATTCTGCTTTAGAAACAAAAAGAATTATTCACATTTTCATTGTGGTTTAAAATTTAAAAAAAGTAGAACTTTCTAGGTTTGGCCTTCTTTGCAATGGCAAAATTCTGTAAAGTTCCTACATGTGCCATAATACAGAAAATCTACATTTGGCCTGACAAATAAACATGAAAATATCTTTGCTGAATTCTTGGTTTTGGTTATAGGGGTCTTGGAGTTTGCGTGTTGTTTTTTTAGAAACAGCAGCCTCTGTGGGATATCAGTTACAGAAAGTGGGAATTGATGAGATTAAATACAAAACAGATTCTTCTCATCTTTTACATTTGAATAACTCCAATAGCTAGTAAGTCTTGATTCAGATACAGTTTTCAAAGACATAACTATTGCTTTGAGCACAATCAAAATATGCTACCTTAGTATTACTCAACTTTATTTTATAAAAGAAATATTATCTGCATACAGACAGCAATAAACGATGTACCCACACAGGTCTGAACAACTGACATAAGAATTAAGTTTGTGACATTGAAATTATAGAATGATAAAACACAAATCACCAATGAAGTGATAAGATTAGTCTCTGTTAATCTAAAATTAGATAATGTTACTCTCTGTAGAGCTGCTCTGCTGCCCAAACTCATTTTTGTGAACTCACATGAACAGACCTGTGCAGCTCATCTAACAACAAAACATGAAAAATTCAGTCCTATTTCCCCATTCTGTTTATCCAATCTCTTGTTTATGGACTCCCTGAGCCCTGAAAGGGGTAGAATGATTGTGGTATTATGTATCTAAGGGAAAAAAAACATCTGCAGGTCTCCAACCCTGGGTGTATTTGGGTTCTGTTGTAAAGCTGCTTCTTTCTTCCTTTAGTATGCCTGACACCAGAAATATATTACAAATATACCTTTGCAAGAATTTTATCCAAGATAATGATACAGAAGTATGAAAGGGGACTTCTGTCACTGAATGCAAATGACAACTACGTATAAATGATTATCTGAAAATATTATATCTATGTAATTAGTTCAGTGCTTTTTTTAAGCCTGAGGAAATTGATCTATCCTGCAGCTTGTCAGACACCAAGGAATACTGATATGAGCATTTCTGCTCACTTAAACAGAGCAAATGAATAAACATGTGAAGGGAAGGAGCTAAGCTGAAGAAAATGATGTATTATTCATGCAGCTAACAACACTTTCTCACGTGCAGCATAAATTGAAACCTGAAATGCAAATCTAGGACACTGACGAGATTTTCAAACATGCTGAGTTATATTTAAATTCAATCTGTGCCAGAAATTCTGAGTTCATTTCATGTTTTCACATCAGCACAGAAGCATTTCACACTGTAAGACTTCCTTTCACTGGCTACACTTTGGGAAGCATAAATTATGAATTTAGCAGGTTTTGTGCATGAATGGTAACATATGCTAGTTGGGTTTAACTTGAGACATGTATCAGACATGAAATTAAGTGAAATGTATAGCACTGGTTACTGGTTTAATTCCATCTGACATGCCCCTGCAGAAAAATATTTTAATCAAAACAAAACTAAAAAATGAGCAATTTCTCCAAGTGAGTAAAAAGAAGGTTATATTTGCAATTCTATTTTCTGTAATGAAATATTCATGTAACAACATTTCTGACACGGGCTGTTAAAACAGAGAAGACATTAATTTCTAGAACATGTTACCTGGGTTTTTCTAATCCATGTTGTTCTAATCTCTCAGCACTTCTCATTTTTGAAAATATGGAAATCATGCTGAATTTCTACATGGAGCCAACTGGCATTTCCAAAGTGGAATACCTTCTTTTCTGTTTTTGGACAATCAGGCCTCTATAACAGTAATTTTCCAAACATACCTAAAATCTTCATCTCCTAATTTCACTAAGCCTTGATTACACAAGGGAATGCATGGCTGGAAAAAATAAAGATAAGAGTCTTGAAAGAAGAGTTTCATTCAGTGCAGAATCTTGAGTTACAAATAAAGTAATTTCACCTCTCTAAATCTGCCTCTTTCTAGCCTTGTTAGATTTCCTTATCTGAACATTAAGACTGTTTACAGGTAGAGGTGAGTTCTTATAGTACATGACAGTATACCTCTTGTTTCAGCTACTCTCTACTGGCACAACTACAAAATAATTTTTAACAAATGCAAGCAGTTCAGCCATTTCACCTTATTTCAAGCCTATGGAACAATAGGACTATGTGTGTAAGAAATCTGAAATATCATTTTTTTTTTTACTCTAAATGTATCGCAGTTTGCAATGAACCTCACAGGCTTTTGCTTTCTGATACTCATTCCAGGATATGTGTGCATAACATAGTGGAGGAGAGACACCAGTTAGTTCAGATGCAGCATAAGGTACCTTAGCATAACACTGTACCTGGACTGTTTGCTGTTAACATAAACTATCACTATTTCTGTAAGAAGAGGGAGAATATGTATTGCAAGGTGGTTTTTTTCCTCTGAACAAGTCAACTGAGCTTTATGTAACTACGATTAGGAAATGGTCCTGCCTACGAAAAATCTGCAGACAGATCCAAAAGGACTATTATCAGACCATAAACTCTTCTTTTCAGATTTTCCAGTCCTTAGAGAGGAAAGCAGCTATAGTTGAGAAATTATTTACTACTACACTGTCCTTCAGATGACTGAACAAGAACTTTGAGAGAGCATGAATGAGACTGGGGCTCCTGAGGCTGAAAAGGATGCAAAGCCTGCTCTCCAGAGGACTTTGCACATGGTGTTGGTTACTGTTCATCACCCAGAGAATATCAGGCAAAAGGTCTGAGTCTGAAAACATGCTATAGTTCCAGAACAGTGAAGTAGGCAATAGACGTATTTAAACACTCTGCAGTGGATTACAGTCACTCACCACTGGGGTGATGTGAATAGACAATTCTGAATTTCTCTTTTATAGACAATGCCTACACAACTGAGACCCATTTCTGAACCTATTTCAGGTATGAAAGGATGTGGTGAAAATATCATGCCATGTTTTACTTTCTAAACAACTCCTTCAACAAATTTAGCCTGGCCAAAGTCCACATCAGCAAATAACATACTTGTTGATCCAAGGCTTAAGGCTTTACAGCTTCCTCACCTCCAAAGAAAAGCACAAACTGTGGTAATATGATTACAGAACTTCCAGCAGCTCACACAGCACTCAGACAAGCACATTATTGGCAGCAGCTGCTCAAACATGTATTCACCACACTGTGCTCACCATATCCCAGCAACTGGAGGAGTGAGAAATCATGTCAATGAAATCAGCCTTTTCTGAAAACCTGCACAGTCTGCTTCCATATCAGTCCAACTACTCGCTGAGCAATTAAAGTTGCCAGCTTGACAAACTATTTAAAGGTTACTTACATCTATCAAGGTTATTTGATCGCTGAAAAGAAAATATTTTAATAGTCTGAATATTACCAAGTTACTACTTAAAACCACAAACCTGCCAAATGACTAGGCGTTTCACTAAGTTATCATCCAACCTAAAAGAAGTGAAGATTACAGCTGTAAAATGCTAAGATTAGGTTTTATGACAATTATTCTGACACGATTTAATTATTTATATACATATAAGTCTACTGAACATACAGTCTAACAAAACTGAAGAGAACAAAGTCTAACAATGCAAAAGCTCAGCAGCTTCTCTTGGGGAGCTCTCTCTAAGGCCCTTTGTGTTCGTTTTGCTTGATTTGGTATCTTTCTCACCTTCCAGTCTTAGAAGATATTTATACTTGTTGACCTGCTGTACCAGAATTAAAATCTAAAGCATCTCATGATTATATACACAATAAAAAATAAATGCACTAGAATAGATTAGTAATATCAAAACTCATTTGGTAGAGAACCACCTAGAAGAAAAAACAAGATGGCCATAAAAATGCACCAAGTTACCAGAAAAACTGTGGGTTAAGTTGGTAGGAAAGTATTTTGATTACCACAGCCTTTTAAACAGCTATATGAAAATACTCATTATAAATACACAGATTATTACATGTTAGTAAATTCTAAATACAGCACATTAATTTGCCATTTACTACATCAGCTAAATCTAATCTACATCAATTGCCTCCTAGTCTGGGCTTTATACATCCCCAAACAAGAGGGAAAATATAAAATCGCCATTTCACACACACAGAATCACAGAATCCTAAGGGTTGGAAGGGACCTCTAAAGATCATCTAGTCCAACCCCCCTGCGAGAGCAGGGTAACCTAAATTACATCACACAGGAACTTGTCCAGGCGAGCCTTGAATACCTCCAATGTAGGAGACTCCACAACCCCCCTGGGCAACCTGTTCCAGTGCTCTGTCACTCTCACAGTAAAGAAGTTCCTCCTGATGTTCATATGGAACCTCCTATGCTCCAGTTTACACCCATTGCCCCTTGTCTTGTCACTGGACATCACTGAAAAGAACCTGGCTCCATCATCCTGACACTCACCCTTTACATATTTGTAAACATTGATGAGGTCACTCCTCAGTCTCCTCTTCTCCAAGCTAAAGAGACCCAGCTCCCTCAGTCTCTCCTCATAAGGGAGATGTTCCACCTCCCTTCATCATCTTTGTGGCTCCGAGCTAGACTCTTTCAAGCAATTCCCTGTTTTGGCATAGGCTTCTACCACAGACATAGTGTAGCAAAACAATTACTTGAAAACTCTCATATTCTTATACTTTTGCACATTCCTATTTGTAATCACAATGCATGTACAGCTATATAATTTCTTAATCCTGATTTTCAATTCTACCCTTAATACACTGACATATTCCATTATTATTTGAAATCCTGATCTAAGTTTTAATGCAGCTTCCTTACTTAACTGATTTTCAATCAGAAAAAGCTGTTTATCAGTTATTTCTCAAAAACACTGATGAAATTTATCCTGTGAGATCTTTATGTAGTACCAATACAGTTTCAAGTAAGTCAACATAGCTGCTCATTAATACCATTTGAAGATCCAGCCCTTACATCAGTTGTGAAAGTTCAGTAGACATCATAGCCCTTACATGTTCCAGCTGCCATGATTCTACTGGACCAGCACAGCAAGTTTTCATGCATAACAATCACATATACCATTCCTCAATCAGTTCACCACTACAGAGATGCAAGAATAATGGCTGCAATGCAACAGTTGCATTGAGAGTTTCAATAGCCACAAAGCTACATAGCTAAATCTGTCAGATCATTTGGAAACTTCAAAGCAGTCTTGAAGGTATTTCTGATGCCTACAATGGGATGAAAATTCTGAAAGGAGGCAAAAACCCCTCAAATTAGAAATCTCTCCCTCTTTCCTTTATATCCAAGTCAAAAAAAAAAAAGAAAAGAAAAATTATAGGAGGAAAGTTGAAAATGGAAGTAAAAATTTAACATAAGTGAGAAGCTAACACAGAAATAAATAAAACATTCAAAACAGTATAGACAAAATACATTTTTGAGAAATACAATATTATGCATATNTTCCCTATCTTTTAAAACAAAAAAAAAAAAAAAAAAAAAAAAAAAAAAAAAAAAAGGCAATTGGATTAGTTCAATCAAAATTTTAAACAGAATTTCATCACATCTTCTGAGTCTCAGCTATTTTTCATTATAATTAAAACAAAACACTTTTCAAAACATCAACATTGTAAAGAAACTGAAAATTAAACAAGTCAAGGAAACATCTCAGCAGAATCATCCTCTTTCAGAAAAAGCCTTTGGTTCTTGTGAATTAATATTATCTGATGATAAAGCATGTGACATAGAATTCTATTCGACAGGAATTTTCTGTAACACAGTTTTGCCACTGGGGATGAAAATCTAGAATGATGGAAATGCAAACAGAAAATCTTCTAAGATGCCTTGTAAGATACCATGGGGATCAGTTGCTTTCTAATTGTCAGGTGATGATATTCCACTTGTTGTTTTAAATGTGGGCACTTACAAACCACTTAAGCATTTAGGCCTAAGATCCTCTGTTTATCTAGAAAAAGAACTAGCTGCCAGTATTATACAATGGCTAGATACACTGAGTGCATCCAACATTATCAACACTCTTCTGCTTCAGCAAATTACTTTATTAAATTTTCCTGGCAAGAGTATTCTCTATATGAAAAATGGATGTACTTGATGCACTTCCAAACTGTTAACTAGCTGACACATTCTTTGTGTTTCTCTAAAAGACAGACAGTGTGGATCTTGAGGTCGAAAAACTAGCAGAATTTCTCACTAGGCTGTCTTTGTTGAGTAAAACATTACCGTAGATGGTTTCAGAGCCTGAACACATCACCAGTTTGCCGTATGAAGACATGGGGTTGGCCTATGTGGCTTGGAGGAGAGGAAAAGGTATGAGTCCTCCATTGCAAACATATGACAGTTAATGCTTCCTCAGCACTGTGACGTTTTTCATAAAATACTGTGCAAGTATTTCCAAGTTTCAAGTCCATTGGCTATATTTCACTCAGTGTCTCTGGGGGCTGCTACTTCTCTTTCAGTGCAATAGCAATAAAAAGATCAGGGGAAGTGTGCTGATGAACTCATGCCAAAATGCCCACAAGACATGCCTGTACTTCACTAGACTGAGGTGCTGCCATCTTCTCATGATATAGGCAAAGGTAAATTCTAACTTGAAATACTAGTTGGAAGTTTGGAGATTTAAATTTCATTTAATCAGAATTTGAAAGCATGTAAACACAAATCTCTCAACTCATTCTGACTGTCTATAACAAGGAAACTGCATAGCAGCTTTAACAATCTTTGTCAATATAATTATCTACATTGAAGCTGAAAGATCAAACCTTGAAAATCATGTGCAGGCTAATCAGGTAAATCAGTCAGAACAGAAGGCTTTCGTGGAATAATTTTCGGTTAATCATGTATACTCTTATACATTACATGGACATCTAAACTAATTACAGCCTAATGGTTCAGGATTCTGACTCCTCTGAGAACTTCAGTTCTACCATAGCTCTTCTTTAGAGATCGTAGGTCTAAGAGCAATGAAGAAAGCAATCTTTCTTTTAGTATATCTTTTGGTATATCTAATTGGTATATCTGCTATTTATAACTGGAGAAAACAGGTAATCAACAAAGACAGATTTATATATGTCTAGGTAATCGACTTAAGAGTAGATTGACTACAAAGATATACAAATTGTATCACACGTACCGAAACTAATTTCAGGAACTTGAAGTGACAACTTCCTTTTCTGGATTTTCGAAAGCAAGACCTAATAAATAGTCTGAGATCCAATCAGTTACAAAGATCTCCTAAAAACAGAATTGATCGACACTTCAAAGTTGTGGACTTCGGTACTTCAAAGGCATTTCAAAATCTGTCCTCATTCAATTCAGAGCAAATCTGAATACTCTCATTATTTCTTATGAAATACAATTAAAATGCTGTGCTCGAGTTGATTTTTCCATGATTATATTAATTTTATTCTATTCCAGGTGCATGCCATATACGTTATTGGATGCTGTCAATGCATAACATGATTTACAGAATCAGAATCAACAAGGTTGGAAAAGACCTTTAATATCATCAAGTGCGACCATTACCCCAGCACTGCCAAGCCCACACTAAATTGTATCACTGAGGGCCTCATCTACACGTTTTGAACACTTCCAGGGACTTCTGGACAGCCTGTTCCAATGCCTGATCACCCCTTGGTGAAGAAGTTTTTCCTAATATCCTCGCCTAGGTGCAGCTTGAGGCCATTTTCTCTTGTCCTATCACTTGTTACTTGGGAGAAGAGACCAATACCCACCATACTACAACCTCCTATCAGGTAGTTGCAGACAGCCATAAGGTATCCCATGATCCTTCTCTTCTCCAGACTAAACAACCCCAGTTCCCTTAGCCATTCCTCATCACACTTGTGCTCCAGATCCTTCACCAGCTCCATTGTCCTTCTCCGGGCCTGCTCCAGCACCTCAATGTTTTTCTTGCTGTGAGAGGCTCAGAACTGAACACAGGATTAGAGATACAGCCTCATCAGTGCTCAGTGCAGGGGGATGATCACTGCCCTGGGAAGTCAGGTTGCCATATTAAATCATGACATACCAAACAGTCCAGTATTCTCTTTTATATGTTTTTATATTTTTTCATATATATATTCTTTATATATTTTTTGCTGCTTTGTTTATAATGGAACATCTTATTTCCTAAATCAGGGCTGCTTTGCATTTTAAGAACTCTGGCTTAGTATGAGTTTTGGGACTCCTACAAATCAAATTTATCATTTCCTGGAGATGGATAAACTCAGCAGCAGTTTGTAGAATTAGATGCTCGGCACAACTGTAGCAGAAGACCAGAGACATATTCTTCCTTCAGGCCAGGCAGTTCACAGGCCAGCAGCTCAGTAACCTTGCTCTAAACCAAACTGGGTTTTACTCATGCTGCAGTGAGACAGTGTGGTACTTTGATGCAAAAATGTACTGTTTTACTTTCAGGGCCTAACAATATTACGAAGAAAACAAGCCTTTGATCTTTCTGACTATTCCTTAGACACATTTTTATTTGAATATTCTAGTCTTCATAAAATTATCTTTCACTTTGTCAGATGTTCTTTACTAATCATTCCTTGTATGCCCATCTAAAGAAAAGACTAGAGCTATTTCTCACAGCTGAAATATATGCATAATGGATAACCAGAGGTACATGGAATTAATTTATGTCCTCAAATGGCACAATCTCAACTCTTCCCAAAACCTTGTTCCCTTGAATACTCATACTGCATGCACTTAGGTTCTACTTAGGCTGTCTTTTGGAGCAAACTGACCAGTTCCTCTACCTTAGGTGCAGTCCAGAAGTAATTTTTTCCAAGGACTTCAACCTAAATGTAGTACAGACAAGATGATGTCAGGGCTGGGTCCCAAATACTATTTCAATAGGCTCATGCTCAGTAGACCAGTACTCTCAAACATGTCTACTATCCTTGCTGAGGTGGGTTGACCCTTGCTGGAGACATGATGCCCACCAGAGCAAACCTGTCACTCCCCTTCTCAGCTGGACAGGGGAGACAATATAACAAAAGGCCTGTCACTCCAGCAGCCCCAGTACAACCCTTATATGACTGCAGATATTTTTCAGCAGGAAAAATACAAACTAAAAACTTGTTCTTTAAACTTACATCAGATGCAGCCAGTGACAGCCAGGGTAAATATTATACATGGATATAGACAGTCCTGTCTAATAGAAACCAACATTAACATACTTCATGATTTTTGGCTTGCAGGACAAGAGGTTTCTTCCAGAGATACTAGCCTTTACTCACCTGTTATCATGCTATCTATTCAAAACCACCTCTGATAGGAAGAGGATGATCTTGCAGGTACAGCTGGAGAGACACTATTCTGACAGATCAGAGTTTGAACGGTAGCTATTGGGAAATAGCTCATTTTCTGCAAAAGGCAATGATAATTCTAACATTAACAGAGAGGAATGTGTTTTGTCTAGAAGTCAGGTTATATTAAATATCATTAAAATAAGGGGGAACAGAGGGTGCCTGAATATACTTGCAATGAGAGAGAGGCAGAAAAACAAGAACTCTAGAAGAAACGACTTCAAAATGCATTCAGGCTGTAATGCTATGCTAAGAGCATTCCTGCCTTGTTTCTGCTGCCCCCAGCTGCTCGTTCCTGTCTGCATTTTTGTTATGTTCACAGCCTGGATTCAAAAACATGCCTTAAGAGGGTGGGCAATTGTACAGAAGGGCAAGAACCTTTGAAAGGGCTTTTCTGCAAACAATTACCCTGTAAAACTGATCTGACAGGATTACCACAAGAAATTACTTTTAGTTTAACTGTTGACTGTATTTCTGGAAATCTTAAAAAAAAAAAAAAAAAAAAAAAAAGAATTATCTTCTTGTAAGGAAACAGTTATCTTGTGGGGGTTGGGTTTGGTGGTTTGTTCTCTTTTTTTTTGTATTTTTAATCCTTTGTCAATAAATGGGAGGACTGCCCTTACGACACACGATTTCATGCTTTTCCTAACAGGAAATCTGCATGGACCTGAGTTTTGCTACAAAATAAGGTAACAACTGATACTGTCTGATGCATAAACTTTTTATTTTCTTGCTTTTGCAAATCCACATATAATATATAAAGGAACTTCATCTGCCTTAGAGTATAGTGGATTTTGTGAATTAGAACCTATACCAAAAAACACTTCAGCTTATAAAAGATGATCTTCAACATGTCAGTGCAAAAGCAGTTCTGTATCATCTTTAATGAATAGCTTTGTTGATTACAGTTTTCAGTATACTCTGTAAAATAACTTCATACAGAGCATAATCAGCAAACCTATACATAAAAATAAAATAAAAATACAAAAACTTCAAATACAGATAATTTCAAAGAGAGTAAGAGGAGCAGCTCTGTCATTTCTATGTCCATATTACCTACATATATGCTCCTCAGCTGGTTCAGTTCTATGTAACCATGCCAAAAATAACAGCAGACATCTGAACTGAAGCTATATTCATAATTCCAGAACTGGAAAAACTATATAAGTCTGTTTTAAGTGCAACACAGCCATTATTCACAGCCACAGTATATGTGTGAGCTTGGCTGTCAGCAAGTGCCTAATCATAGAACCATAGAATAGTCAGGGTTGGAAAGGACCTTAAGATCATATAGTTCCAAGCCCCTGCCATAAGCAGGGACACTCCACACTAAACCGTGCCACACAAGGCTTCGTCCAGCCTGGCCTTGAACACTGCCAGGGATGGAGCACTCACAACCTCCCTGGGCAAACCATTCCAGTGCCTCACCACCCTAACAGGAAAGAATTTCTTCCTTATATCCAATCTAAACCTCTCCTGTTTAAGTTTGAACCCATTACCCCTTGTCCTGTCACTACAGTCCCTAATGAAGAGTCCCTCCCCAGCATCCCTATAGGCCCCCTTCAGATACTGGAAGGCTGCTATGAGGTCTCCACTCAGCCTTCTCTTCCCCAGGCTGAACAGCCCCAACTCTCTCAGTCTGTCTTCGTATGGGAGATGCTCCAGTCCCCCGATCATCCTCGTGGCCCTCCTCTGGACTTGTTCCAACAGCTCCATGTCCTTTTTATGTTGAGGACACCAGAACTGCACACAATACTCCAAGTGAGGTCTCACAAGAAGGCAGATGAAATCCACAAGGTTCCTCCTTCTTTTAGTGTCCCTTGTTACAGATTCCTGACAGGATGGGTAAATATAATGGTAATTTTATTCCTAACGATGTTAGCATTAATATGCCTTTGTATAAATATCCCAGAAAGAGCTGAATGGAAATGAACAGTAAGGTGTATCAAGAAAAGTGTTTAACTAAACAAGGGATTTTTCCTTGCACTATGAGAAATTGTTTAGAATTGGAACAGGAAATAATTGCGTGCTAATAGCATTCGTGTTCCTGTTACAAGAAGTTTTGTATTTCAGTGGAAAACCAATATAATCCACAATAAACAAACATGTTTGCCTTATCGCATACTATTTCTCATTGGATATATTTGAGTAGTTGATTGGATTAAACTCACTGTGCCCTGATCCAACATGTACTTCCAAATAGCCTTCAAGATGGAGAGCTACCTAGTGCCAAACTAGTTTGGGGACAACACAAGTAGTGGGTAAACAAATTAAGGTAATTGCTGATGAAATACCATCTTTGCTAGGAAATCATCCTGCAGAAAGACAGACTGTTCCAGGAATGTTTTGTTAGCGGTTCAGATCTATCAGGAAAAACCTTCTTTTGCTCATGTGAATTTCAGTCAATGTTAAAAAGTTGCTGTTGATATTTATAGTTTTTATGACTCTGAAGGAGAATGTTTGGGATGTCGCATATCCCTTGAATATGTACACAAAGATGGGCCACCCACAGTAACTCTCAAATCCTAAAAATGGCCTGCAGCACTGAATTGCTTGCAGTCACTGAAGCTCTGAAATACTGGATGGATTCCAAAGCAATTCAAGTGCCAGAAGACCAAGAGGAATTACTTTCAGAGTATGTTTAAACTCACAAAGCATTTACAGTATTTCCACTTTTTTCACCAACAGCACTTCACCTCCCCTGTAATGCAACAGCTAAAATATAGATCTGATGCGGTATGTGACCTAATCAGCTGAAAATTTAATTCACTAAAAAATGCATTTACTGACAAAACAAAACCCAAGCAATAAATGACAAAAACCCATAGCAGGTTAGATCCTTTCTGTATAATATGAAAAATCTGAAGAATGGCAAAGCACAAAACAAAACATTGTTCTCTGTGACCATCAAAGCCGCCTGAAAATTGTGAAGCTGCTGTAGTGGTCAAGCCACTTCCAAACACTGTGTAGTGGCAACCTGATCAGGAGTTAACCTGTTCCTGTCACAACAACCTTACTGAGCTCCGAAACAACACAGCAAATAAAACATTTAAAGGAGATTTAAGAAAAACAGTAGAAAGCAATAAAAATTGTGACTATTGATATAGAGTATTCTGCTGGTTGAGTTCTTCTGAAGTTTATGTTGGATACCAGATGCACTTACAAGTGCATGCTATTTTGGGCAGTAATATATTTGTCAGTGGAGAAGAGTCAGTGTTTTCATGCTATCTTAAAGATCTGCATGATTTCATAGCTAAAATAAGTGGTATAAATCAATCAGAAAGTCAGATAAACAAAAGAAAATCGCAACCTGATAATATTTCTATTTTATGCAAAGCTCCTAAATAATTTTAGACAAATAACTGTGGATAAACTACACTTGTAATTTACAACGTACTTAAACTGTAATGCTACCAATAAAACTGAAACGTATACTAGCTGAAAGACAATCAATGAGATATATCTCATAAATCAACTGAAGTTTTACCAGAAAGGCACTTGTGTTTTACAGGACCCCGTAATCATATGTGGATTGACCTGTAAATTAATTTAAATTTTCTCAGAAATACTCTGCTGGATTCCCAGAAGCAATATTCCAAGCCTACAACGAGCATGCTCTCAAATGAGAAAAAAAAATCTGGATATGTACAGAGGTTTCTAGAGCCTGTTCAGAATACCAGTGTAATGCCCTGAGGATTTCATGTAAAACAAGGCAAACATTTCAGTTATCCATCAGTTAAGGATGGTAGGAAGGACTACAAACAAGTTATAAATTGTTATGTGGACTAGCACTGCTACAACTACTTCCAAGGAAACTTATGAGGTTGGATAAAGGATATTAGAGACAAGGGCAGGACAAGAAGGGAAAGAGTATCAGACTACCCCATGCAACTGTTCTTGCTGTATTCTATTTATTTTTACATGCCTCCTGGTAAGCTTATTTTCACCCACTAGAGAAGTTTGATTATGAAACACCAACACTCCGACTTCAAATTCTGTTTATGCATGCATGGAATGATAAAGCATTATTCCTTACAAAGCTGCGAATAGTAGTCGCTGTCAGTGTTACTGAAATAACATGGAGAATATAAAACAGCAAATAGATGCATTTCAGAATAAAGAAATTGTTTATTCCCTGATTTCAACGGATTGGGCTGTATAAGCATTACCATTATATTTGCTAAATCAAGGATAATTTGATATTCAGGGAATATGAAGCTTGTCTTAAGATTCAAATTTCAGGAATTACATGCATCTGAAATTTCAGCTCCAAGTGAATTCCAGCTGCTCTTTTTAAAAAAGGGTGTAACAAATAGAAACTCAGTGTCCCACTTTTAAGTACTGGCCAGATATTAGACAGAAATGACTCTCTGTGGTTTTATCTAGCTCTGTCTGGAACACAGCTTGCTCATGCTAGAAGACCAAAAGGTTTACAAAAGCAACATATCCATTTCAGGGACACTGGGACTGGAAGAAGGAAAAATACATCACATTCCGTATTTCAGAAATGTATTTATTATTTGATGAGCGCCAACACAAAATAAATTATATAACTGATTTCTGTGGTGTGCAATTCATGGAAAATATACATAGTGTTTATTCATGTTTGTCTCAGGACTTACGGCATGGTCTTCTTAATTTGCAGCAGAAGGAAACCCCTAGTCTTAGGAAAAACTAATTTTCAACAACTCCACAGCTCTAATCCGGACATGTCACAGGTATATGCCCAAAATAAAAAGTGACAATTTAGGTATGTGGGAAAAGCATAATTTGAAATCTTGGTTCAACATTAATTTATCTTAAGCACAGTCAATGTTACTTGGATCAAAACTGCAGAGGAGCACCTTCTTATTCATCTGTCATGATAAGTACTTAATGCTGACCCTAAATGTACAACATTTGTCATAAATATGATTTTATAGTGATCTCTAACAGAGTTTCAACTAGTGAAAGTACTAACGATACCTCATTGCTCCTGAAAAACAATATTAGTGTATCAGCATTGCAGTCTGCTAAGAAAGGCTGTCTCCTGCCTGCAGACAAAGAAATGATTCAAATACCTAGCCTATGAGGCTTAGAAGATACAGACAGCAGCACAGTGTCCTGTGTGGATAACAGCTTCTGACAGTGACCAAATGTAATTTCTGACAGTGAACAAATTCCTGTAGAGTGCTGTGAAGTTCCTTTGACAAAATTTGGCCTTGAACTAGAATATAATGTTGCTATGGGTCTTCTATTACCAATCATGACTCATTCTTCAGCCTGCTACTAAAGTTATCATTATCTCAATTCTGTTCAATACTAACATTTATTTCACCACTCTCTTAAACAGATCTGTGAAACTTTCCTAAATATAAAACCAGAAAATAAGTACAAGGTATGTAGGGTAAAATCCTCATCATAAAATTGAGGAGTTGTTTTTTTTTTTATATCACAAAAGTTTAGCAGACAGAGCAATCAAGTAAACTGCTATTGCAGCCGAATAAACAGCTGGTATGGTAATTGCCGGCAAGGAGGTGACAATATACACAGTTGGGAGGGGGCCAGGTTGGTATCTGGATCAACCACCAGGAAAATCATTTGTAAAACTAAAGTCTCAGACTGACAGAAACCAAACAAACAACAAAGACCAGTTACTGAAAGGAAGAATATAAAACAAAAACAGAAAAACAAGATCATAGTGTGACAAAATTGTCAGTATCCCGCAACTCTTAAAAGTCACTCTTGTGAGTCTAGATTTGCCGCTTATACTGAAGTGTATTACTAACAAGAAAAAAACAACACATGTATTTCTTGTCCTTGTTGCCACCAGTGTGTTTTTCCCAAAGATGTAAAATGTTATGGAATAATCTACCACTGAGAAGGCAAAGCTCAAGCGAAAGAATGATTGAAGATTCATTGTATTAACAGCAAATAATTTTCTCAGTGTCTGATAATATAGTCTATGAATTGGCTAAAGCAGAGAAAATGAAAGAAGCAGTAAAGGTTCTTCTCTCTCTCTCGCAGTATATGATCTCAGTAAGCATCAAACTGCTCCTCTGTCCGAGGGAGATAATGCCCCTGCTCTTGTGAGCCTGCTCGAGTCCTGTAACTTTGGCAGGGCCAGAAAGGTCATTGCAGCCATCCCCTGGGCCTCTTCTGATTTGCAGCATCACTCAGCACCACACCGTGGGAGAAATGCAACACTGCATCTTTCTACCGGCAAACTAAAGCATACAACTATTAACTTGTATTTCACTCGTTTACAATTCTCTTTTTCTTATTTCCTTGTAAGCGCCTTCTTCCAATGCTTTTTATAAACAAACAAACAAACAAACAAACAAAACATATATATACACACCTATGTTTATTCAAGATGTATTGATTCAAAACACTCTCCTTATCAATCTCTGCCTTCCAACCACAGCTCCTGTTACCTGCATCATGCGATTTGCAAGACCCACCATCCCCAGAACCATACCAAGAAATATGGGAGGCACTTTCATTGTCTTTTTCCCCTATATGGGCACAGCCTGGCATGACACACACTCCAAGGTGCAATAATGTGAGGACGAGGAGGCTGCTAAGCCCTCCCATGCCCCTTCCCATCACCCCTCTACACCAGTTTGATCAGGGTAGGACATGCTCTATTCATGTCAGTAACACTTGGTGTGGCTATAAAAGAACAAATCTTTCATACTGAAATGTAACTAACAGGCTACCACACCCAGAACCTGGTTATTTATTTTGAAGAGTAGCAAGTCATCTCCCACCCGTATCCGTCTTGAATTCTCCTACTCATGTGCTGAGAAGATTTTAAATTCTCCTTGCCTGTGACACCCTGAAAATGACACCAGAAAGATCTTTTCAAGTAGAAATAGAAAATGTTATTCCCATTTAATGAAAAATCAATAATTTGCCCAGTACCCTTCATCTCTACTTTAGCTAGTTTAGAAACGAAGATAAAATAGAGTAACCTCAATCATACACTGCGCTCCTTAAAGAAAAAAAAAGGATTCACTCAGAAAGATATCTATGCTGGATTCCATTGTCATTTACCTCCTTATTAGATCAAAACTTCACAGAAAACACAGTCACTCTGCAAGTAATTAGATTTCCCAATCTTTACTTGTATAGAAATATCCCTTCCCGGTTTCCAGAAAAATCTACCATTCATCTTCATACTTGTCTCCTCCTGTAACAACTCATATAACAAGAAACTGCTGGATGCTTGTAACATAAGCCCATGTCTGGGGTAGAGCATATGACTGAGAAATTTGAGACACATACTGAGACTGAGAAATCTGAGACAGTTGAAACATTTACTGCAATAATGAGATGAAAGCTTAAGGTTGCAAATCAAAGCTGGGCATTAATAATTACAGTACCTAATACTTCATATTGTGTAGTCCGCATCCTAGCTTTTTAAAAAGCAATACCTTAGAATGGCTTAGACTATCAAGCACTAAAGAGCTACAGATCTCACCTCCATGCTTAGGTTAATAGATGTGCATCTTAGTATTAAACCACAGACATCCTAATAAAACATTTTAAAGAGCAATTAAGGCCTAAAATGTTTCTAAGTGACACTGTGCTGCAGTGGGGCCAGTGCCCAGTCAAATCTTGCTCAGTCTACAAATAATGGCAGATCCTGCCAGGAAGCATGATACCAGAGTGGTTTCGCAATACTTTCACTGGAGAGGTTCAAAACACGTTGACCTTCAGAACAGGCTTTCAAGCTCACCTGTCTGCTCTGCGGTTTAGAGGGACAGAGGCATCTGGGAGGGGAGAAGCTTTCTGTAACAGCTGAAACAACCTTCTCAGGTCTCACTGGTACTGTTTTGCTCTGAGGTAGACTACCTGCTGTCTAAACAGATACTAACTGACAGTCTTTTTATACAGACAAGTGGTATTTTATATTTTTATGTAACTAAAATGGCCAGGTTCCAAAAAGAAGCTTTTTGCAAATGAAGTATCACTAGCCCTAATATACACTACTCTCAAAAATGCAGTTATTGCAGCAACAGAAGGAAAAAAAAAAAAAAAAA